>PVJN01021438.1:0-32113 GCA_004026805.1 Lasiurus borealis | reverse complement strand
TTAGTCCTGAGCCCCCCCCCCCCCCCCCCCCCCCCCCCCCCCCATATAGAAGAAGACCTAACTTTTGCTTAGATGTGTGTTCTTGCAGTTTAGTTATGGAAGAAAATTTCTGTAAAGTTTCAATAGTACGTATTGACCAAC
Source organism: Lasiurus borealis (assembly GCA_004026805.1). Classification (NCBI taxonomy): domain Eukaryota; kingdom Metazoa; phylum Chordata; class Mammalia; order Chiroptera; family Vespertilionidae; genus Lasiurus; species Lasiurus borealis. The sequence goes on along the minus strand of PVJN01021438.1, from coordinate 31,972 downwards.
CACTTTATAGAATAAAGATTGATATTAATTTCTGTTGTCTACTATAGGTGAAATATAGAAAGAATGAAAACACTTAAAAGGAAAATTAGCCCTGGCTCATTTGGTTGGAGTAATGGTTGCCATCCAGTGGTCCAAGAGGTCCAAAAGGTTGGCAACCATTGGGTTAGAGCATTGTCCCGATATGCTACGGTTTTTCGATTCTCGGTCAGGCCACATACAAGAATTAACCACTGAACGCATAAATAAGTAGAACAACGAATCAGTGGTATTCCAGTATAGCAGAATATACCATCTATTTATATGGGGCTGATGGACTGCTGGACCTTTTTTCTCCAGGTCAAAGCCCACCTTACCTCCTACGAACTCTTGGGGGAGTGCATGGTTTGTAGGTGATTTTAAATAACCATGAGCGTAATTCTTGTGGGTTACTCTGTGATTAGCTTATGGTATATTCACTGACTTTTAAAACTTTATTTATTTTTATTTTCAGAGAGAGAGAGAGAGAGACTCGATGTGAGAGAAGTATTGATCAGCTGCCTCCTATAGGTGCCCCTAGTGGGGATTGAACCCACAGTCTAGGTATGTGCCCTGACCTGGCCAGGGCTCACTCTACTTTTTAAAAAGAAATTCTGTCAACTTGGTATTGTGCTGAATGAGGTTTTAGCAGTTTTCAAATATAGGTTATTTTCAGAGTCACTTTTTCTCTAGAACATAGTTACAAATTTGTGCAGCCTGTTATTTTCCCTTAAGAAATATGTTTGCATTCATTGTGACAGCCTGCAGACTATTGATACACTGCAGGGCTGTAATCTGCTTGTTGTTCCGGCAAATGCCATTGTATGATGCAGACTGGCATTTGGCCTTTCTGGAGCTTGTACTTATTTCCCTTTGTTAAGGATTTGAGCTGCCTTGGCCATAATTTCTTTCTTGATTCTCATTACTCATGCCTCCTACAGTTCAGTCTTATTGAACTAGGCTGTGATAAATAAGAGCCCTTATAAAGCATCTGAATGTGAAATCATTCTGTTCCATAAATGAGAAATTTAAGGCTTTAGAGAGTATTGGGGCACTGTGAGTCTTTATGATGTCTAGTCATGTTTGAAATGATTTAAGAATGATCATGTATACATTGTTCTTCTTCATACATTTGAAACCTGTATGTCTCCTAAAAGATGCCGTCTACTGTGTGAGTTTGGGCTATTTGAAGGGGGAGGGAGGACATGGCAAGTAGAGCTTTCCCCTTTCTGATAGAGAGCCAATTTATTTTGAAGGTCATGAGGAGTAATGACACCATGTGTACTCATTGAAGGCTTGCAGTTGTCACTTTTCATGTCACTCTTTTCATCACTACCACACCTCTACTGCCACAACCTTTGGTGTAAATAAGTGCTTTTTCATGTTATTCAAATATCTTGGTTCAAATAAGTTAAAATATTGGCCTTCTCTGATCCTTAGTCATAAAACCCATCTTTCCCACTCATGCACATTTGTCCATATGTCCATCTTTAAATTCATACTTAAAAAAGGAAATTAGTATGTATACGTAAGTACTTAAGGCTGTAAATATAATTTTCTCTTTCTACAAGCAATTTAAAAGTAATTTAAGAAATGAACTTTGCTTTAGCCTGTGTGGTCCATGTAACAAAGGTTGCCAGGTTTGATTTCCAGTCATAGAATTTGCCTGGGATGTGGGCTTAATGCCAGGTGGGGGATGTGCAGGAAGCAGCCGATTGATGTTTTGTCCTCACATCAATATTTCTTTATCTAAAAAAAGGGAAGAAATGTACAGATATCAGATTGATAGTGACACCATGGATTTCCCAAAGTAGTTTTATCTTGTGTTAACCCTTAATATGAGATCATTGAATCAGAACCACGAGCAGAAAACTGCTTTTGTTGTAATGCCCTTATACCATTAGCCACTAAAGGTATGCCAGTGGGAATGGACACACTTTTCTTATTAAATAAAAGCAATAGGAAGCCTGATCCCGGGCATTCCTATCTAGGTAAGCAGGCTAACCCTGCAGAGCACAAGAGGATATACATAAAATTCATATGGCACTGGGGTAGCACCCATTATGGTGCTACGTTTGAAATAGAGTTTATCAAAATAGAATTGTTCGTTTATTTTACTGAGTCTGTCTTGTTAATTTAAAATAAACAATAGATCTTTGACAGTGTTTCACCAATTAAACCAGTCGTCATGTCCATTTAAGGGACAGAATGCCGCTATACTTACTCAAAGTAAGGCGGATAGTTTCCTTGGTGCTCCCCCCCTCTTTTTTTTTTTTTCTTTCTGTATCACATTTCTGCTCATAAAAGCTACTATAATCGCTGAGCCTCCATTTCTTTGTCTGATAAGTGGCGAATATAATACTTTATAAAGCTAGCTATATAATCCAATGGACGTCAGCCTGAGCACATGAGAGTTACCTGTAGTGCTTGTTAAAATGGGTGTCTGGGATTCATCTACAATAAGTCTGAGGTGATGCTGAGAAATTGCATTTCTAATAAGTTCTCAAGTGACTGATGCTGCTGGTTGGAGGATCACACCTGGATAGTTACTGTTGTCTATGAATTAAAGCACCTAGCATACTACTACTATCTTCAGTAAATAACGAATATCCTTTCTGTATATGGTCACCATGTCAATGGACAGTGACTATCCCTGTGATTAAGAATTATTTCTTTTTAGCTGAAACTGGTTTGGATAAGTGGATAGAGCATGGGCCTGTGGACTGAAAGGTCGCAGGCTCGATTCCAGTCAAGGGCATGTACCTTGGTTGCGGGCACATCCCCAGTAGGGGGCGTGCAGGAGGCAGCTGATTGATGTTTCTAGTTCTCTATCCCTTTTTCTTCCTCTCTGTGGAAAATCAATAAAATACATTAAAAAATTCATTTTTTAAAAATAAATCTTTATTGTTCAGATTATTACAATTGTTCCTCCCCCCCCCCCCCATAGCTCCCCTCTACCTGGTTCCCATCCCACCCTCTGTCCTTAATTCCCCCTTACCACTGTCCTCATCCATAGCTGTACGGTTTTTGTCCAGTCTCTTCCCATACCATCCACACTACTTTCCCCCTGAGAATTGTTTATATTCAGTTTATTCTCTTCATCAGATTTTTTATTCACTTGATTTTTAGATTCACTTGTTGACAGAAAAGTATTTATTGTTCATAATTTTTATCTTTATCTTTTTATTCTTTCTCTTAAAGAACACATTTCAGCATTTCATATAATACTGGTTTGGTGGTGATGAGAGCTCCTTTAGCTTTTTCTTATCTGTGAAGCTCTTTATCTGACTTTCAATTCTGAATGATAGCTTTGCTTGGGTAGAGTAATCTTGGTTGTAGGTTCTTGCTATTCATCACTTTGAATATTTCTTGCCAATCTCGTCTAGCCTGCATAGTTTCTGTTGAGAAGTCAGCTGACAATTTTTTGGGTGCTCCCTTGTATGTATTTAACTGTTTTACTCTTGCTGCTTTTAAGATTCTCTCTTTGTCTTTTGTTCTTGGCATTTTAATTATGATGTGTCTTGGTATGGTCCTCTTTGGATTCCTTTTGTTTGGGGTTTTCTGCACTTTCTGTACTTATAAGTCTGTATCTTTTACCAGGTGGGGAAAGTTTTCAGTCATTATTTCTTTAAATAGGTTTTCAGTATCTTGTTCTCTCTCTTCTTCTAGCACTCCCATAATTCTGATGTTCGTATCCTTGAAGTTGTCCCAGAGGCTCCTTACACTATCTTCATATTTTTGGATTTTTTTTTCTTTTCTGGTTGGGTGTTTTTTGCTTCTTTGTATTTCAAATCTTTGACTTGATTCTTGCGATCCTCTAGTCTGCTGTTGGATCTCTGCATATTATTTTTTATTTCAGTCAGTGTATGCTTAATTTCTAATTGGTTCTTTTTCCTATTCTCGAGGGTCTCACTAAATTTATCAGCCTTCTCAAGAAAATTCTTGAAAAACCTCATAACCATGGTTTTGAACTCTAAATGCAATTGTTTGTTTTCCTCCATTTCTTTCATTTGTTACCTGTTTCTTTGTCTCTGCATTTTTGCTGCTTCCCTGAGTTGATAAGAGTAGCTTTCTATGCTAGGTGTCCTATAGGGCCCAGTGGCTCAGTCTCCCCAGTTACCTGAGGTGGACACTCTTGGTTCACTCCTTCGTGGGCTGTGTGCATAATATTAATGTTTTTAAGCCTTGATTGTTGTTGGTATCACTGGGAGGAATTGACTTCTGTGCATGAGACACCCTTATGTGGCAATACTTGCTTCAGTGGGGCTTTGGTGTTCACTGAGTCTGCCCCCTGAATGTGTCCTTTATAGGTCTGAGGAGTTGTAATCTGGATGGTTCTACTATGACACTGGCTCTTGGATCCCCAAAGAGGTGCTAATTTAGCCTATGCCCCCAGGCCAACCAGCAGGAGCCACAGAGAGATCTGAAGATTTCTCTTCTTTGTTTGGGTTTTGGAGGTGCCCAGATGAGTCCCAGCTGTCAAGCAATGCAAGCTGCTGTGGGGCTTTGAGCCTTCTTTTGGATCTTCTGGATCTCTCTGACTAAGCTGCAGATTGTTAGGTAAGTTTAGATTTCAAAGGACCAGGTTATTCAGATGCAAAAGCCTCTGTGTACAGCTTGGATGGGGCGGAGTTTCAGGGTGGAGCAAACTGCAGTGGCTTCCCATCAGCCCTGCCTTAAGAGGCCTCTTTGGTCTCAGTGTCCCTTGGTCACTGCAAGCACCTCTGAGAGAAAGCTGTCCTCGAGTTCTGCCCGAAGCCAGACAGTCCAATTTCTCCCCATATGAGTCTGGGTCCCCAGAGTCTCGCCTGGAACTGGAGTTCAGAGCAGTCAGAAGCTTGTGTCTCCCTTCGGATTGAAAAAGCCAGCCGCGTACTCAGTTGCTAGTCCTCTCTGTGTGCACGCCTCTCTGTACCTCTGTACTTTACTTCCACAGCTCCTCTGAGTTTCATTGTGCTTTTCTCTTCCTTTCTAGTTGTAGAATTTCCACTTAGCCTGCCTTCCTGTGGATGATGTTTGTTTTATCTTTTAGTTGTAATTTTGAAGTGGTTGAATGAGGCAGCAAGTTCAGGTATTACCTATGCTGCCATCTTGGTTTCTCCCTGTTTATGAATTCTTGAAGCCAGTTAGCCTTTATCTGGTAAATACAGCTTTGCTTCTCAAATGCTTAATCTCACAACAATATTTTCTTATTTCTGTGTGATAGTTTGTGTGACTCCTTTAGGTAATAATGTTAATGAGCTGAATTGGTTCTTCATATATTTTGGTGTGCTCTGTTATAATTTTGTTGTTTTCTGGTTTGGGTTCTCCTTTGTTCAAAACTTTGCACAGACTCAGTGTGGTACGAATTCCTTTATTTCTTCCTTTCTTTTCCTTCATAGATGTTTAATTTCGGCCTTAGCAGATTCTCTCATGCCTTTTGAGACCCTTTTCTTTATAGGCTCCCAATGTTTCTTCCTTAGCTTGTTCATCTGCCTTTTGCACAAGCAGAAGTGTAATAATGTCTTTCCTTCTTTTGTGGTTTATTGAAATTATTTATAGACCATTTACTGGCTGTATGCCACCTTCTCCCTACCTTCCATCCCCCACCATTTTTACTGCTATAATTTCACTTTTGATAGTTGCTTGTCTGTGCAGAATGCCTTACCTAAGAGCACACCAAGTAAATGAGAGTATTTTCCTGCTGCACACTAAGCAGAAAGTGTGATTTGATATCAGATTAACTTTTCAAGTGAGTGTCATAGGGTGTCTTTAATTTCATATCTATAAAATTATTCTCAGCTCCCCCTATGTAACCACAGTAGATTAGGAAGATGCACTCAAACTCTCGCTTCATAGGTCCACTCCTCCCCCTTCGAATTCCCACCCTTATTCTTTCTGCACAAAACAATACTATATCCCCACAAGTAACTTCAAGTTATTTCTTCTTTTGTCTTGTACTTAGTATTCATGGATGGGATTCTGGCTGACAGAAAATGCAATATCATTTAAATCTCTTGTTTTTATGATTTTTCCAGGCCATAAGTTTTTTTTCTCACAGATCTTTTTATGGTATGTGTACCTGTGTGTATCTGTGTTTTACAATGGGTTTGGGAATTCTTTATAATACACAGGTAAGATGCAAATTGATCATCACTCCAGCACACAAGGTGGCTGCCCCCATGTGGATACAAGATGGCTACCAGAGACGGGCAGTTGTGGGCAATCGGGCCAGCAGGGGAGCAGTTAGGCGTCAATCAGGCTGGCAGGGGAGTGGTTAGGGGGTGATCAGTCTGGCAGGCAGAAGCAATTAGGGGCATTCAGGTAGGCCAGCAGGTGATCAGTTGGGAACCAGCAGTCCTGGATTGGAGAGAGTGTAGGCTTGCCTGGGGGGCAACCCCCCTTCATGAATTTCATGCATCAGGCCTCTAGTATTTATATATATATTTACCAGTGCACCTCTCATTCTCTCCCTGATTTCACAGGTTCAAACTTATACAGGATTTCATTTAATTTATACCCAGTGGGGAAATCTACTCATAAAACACACACACGCCTCTGTCTTATCTCCTCTACTTTTCACTGTGTTTCTAACAGTTTGTGTTTTACAAAGCAAGTTGCTTGGGACCAGAGGAAAGAAGATACTAAATAACACTATAGCTGTCCCTTAGTGCACAGAATTAATGCTGGTACTCATGTTTGCTGTGAAGGACAGTTCCATATACTGATCAACATTTTCTCTGTGGCATATTTTTTTAAATGGAGTTTGTTGTATTTTTATCCTATGGGTGTTTTTTTAGGATTGGTGGTATCTCCCAGAGAGTGTTGCACAGAGATTGGAAAGGAGCTAGTTTCTCCGGGTGCTGATGGGGAGAGAGACTTTGACAAAATTCTTAAAAGGGCAAATAGAGTCAGCTCTTATCTGTGTTAGTTTTAAGCAGAGTGAAGTGTAGGATACAACAAAGGTATCCCTGCCCTAACCCATAATGTGAATCCATTCATTCATCCAAGGGTTTCAAAATTCCATTCTGTGAAATCCATGGCTGTTTGAAAGTGCTTGATAGAATGTTATTTTTTAATACTATTCAATAATCAGTTATCCTGCTCAAGTCACCCAATATCTTTCTTGAGCTATTGTTTCCTCCTCTCTTGGGGGGAAAAGAAAATATGCTAAACTTGAGTTGGTCTTTCCTGTCTTTAGGGTCTGCATTCACAAAGTTAACTAACTGCAAATGGAAAATACTTGGGAAAAATGTTACATTGTTGCTGATGTGTATTCAGAACTGAACATGTACTGACATTTTTATTATTATTATTCCCTAAACAATACAGCATAACAACTATTCACATAGCATTTATATTGTATTATAGATCATCTAGAGATCATTTAAAATATACAAAATATACATAGGTGAGGATGTACTTAGGTTGCCATTTTATATGAGGGACTTGAGCATCTTCAGATTTTTGTATGTACAGGGGTCCTGGAACCAATCCTGCCAAATACCGAGGGGTAACTCTATAGAACAGTGTTCTTCACTTTCTGAAAGAGCCTTTCTGTCATGGGAAATTTCTTTGAAGTTTCGTGGTATGTCTTAATTCATCACATTTTTCCTTTCTATTTCAAAAATAGACTTGGGTTTAATAGAAAAATGTTTTAAGTTATCACTCAAGTAAAATCTTTTATTCTGACTGTTTGGACTTCATTGATGTTAGGTAACATTTCAATATTAGTTCTCCCATTCCCAGCTTTATTAAGATACTAGAAATCCGGTGCATGAAATTCATGCACTTGCTTTACATGGGTCCCTTCAGCCCAGCCTGCACCCTCTCGCAGTCCAGGTCACCTAGCTCCTTACTGCCCACCTGCTCATTGCTCCTTACTGCGTCTATGGAGGGGGGTGAGGCTCCTGCCACTGCTGCTGTGGCAGCTGTGAGCTTGGCTTCTGGCCGAGTGGCACTCCCCCTGCTTAATGCACAGATCACCTGGGAGCAACTGCTGCATTGAGTGTCTGCCCCCTGGTGGTCAGTGTGCATCGTAACGATTGGTTGTTCTACCATTCAGTCAGTTTGCATATTAGGGTTTTATTGCATAGGACTAGAGGCCTGATGTACAAAATTTGTACATGAGAGGTGGTGGATCACTCATCCCAGCCTGCACTCTCTCCAATTTGGGACCCCTCGGGGATGTCTGATTGCTGGTTTAGGGCCAATCCTGCCTCTTGCAATCCAGGACCGCTGGCTCCTAACCCCTTCCTCTGCCTGCCTGCCTACCTGATTGCGCCTAAACGCCTCTGTCTCAGTCCCGCTCCCAGGACCCAGGCTTTCCTCCTCTGGCCAGCTGCAGGAACCTAAGGCCCGGGCTTTCCTTCCTTTGGTCTGCCGCAGGCAACTAGGGCCCAGGCTGGCTTTGCCCAGGCTGGCTGCGGGTTCAGGTGCCTGGTTTCGGGGGCAGCTTTGACTGGGTTGCAGCGGCAGCCACTAGCTCCTGAGATCACTGGCTGGCGACTTCTCCCAGACCACAGCTGCACCTGCTGGCGCCCAGAACCACAGGCAGGTGGTTTCTCCGAAGCCCAGCTTTGTCAGGAATGATGTCTGGAAGACGTCTGGTCTAATTAGTATACTACTTTTTTTATTAGTATCGATAATTGACATATAACATTGTGTAAAGTTGAAGGTATATGTAAGAAACACCCAGATCTGCAGAGAATTTTTATAAGCATTGATTTGAACAAAACTGAGGATAATGGCTGAGGAGGAAGATCTTCGGTTCTTCAGAGAATTTCAGTTCTTCAGAGATGGAAGCCTCTTCTATGCATTTGGGATTAAAAAGGGAAAGTGAAAAAGATTACATGAAAGTGGGAGAAAGCAAGGTGTGGAATTGGATTAAAAATAGTTAACAAGATTATGTGCTTCCTTGAGGGTGATTACTTTGAAAAAGACATTTCAAATGTGTGTTGACTTAGATGCACAGAAATAATGGATAAGGTTGGTTAAGGGAAAGATAAACCTCTTACAAAACAAGTTATATCCCTGGTATGTGGCTGCTCACCAGGACCCACCCACTTAGGGATCTATGATGAGATAATTCTGTGAGGTTACTTTCCTTAGAAAAGTAACCTTTTTTGTTCATATACAACCTGATGATTTGGAAAGGTATACATTTATTGTGAAATGATTGCAACGGTAAGGTAAATGAACATATCCATCACCTCACATGGTTACCTTTTTATTTTCTGTTGTGATGGTGGTGAATGACTTTTAAGATTTAGTCTTTTTAGCAGCTTTCAAGTATACAATATAGTGTTATTAAATTTAGTCACTGGACTGTACAATATATCTTCAGAACTTATCATTTTATAACTGGGAATTTGTATCTTGATCATCTTCACAAATGCATACAGAGGCAACTACCAATTTACTCTACATTCCTGTGAGTTCAGTTTATTTATTTATTTTTAGAGATTCCACTTATAAGTGAATTTGTTTTTCTCTCTCTGACTTATTTCACATAATGTCTTCAAGTTCCATCTATATTATCATAAATGGCAAGATTTTTTTTTATGGCTGAAAAATATTCTATTGTGTATTTATACCACATTTTCTTTTTATTATTTTTATTAAATTTATTGTGTGACATCTATACTAATAATCCTGTCTAATAAAGAGAGAATATGTTAATTGACCCTCATGCCACTGCGAAGATAGCGGTGCCCAGAGCTAATAAGGAGGGAATATGCTAATTGACTGTCCTGTCCTAAAAAATGGCGGCACCCACAGCCACAAGATGGTAGTGCCTAGTCCCATCAACCCTACAAGGGCAGCATGTGCGCAGCAAGGCTCTACACTCCTGCCTCCAGAGCCCCCCCAGTCTCCTCAGTTGCCCACGGCCACCCGAGGCTCAGTGAACCAAGGCCAGTGGAGGCTTGTGCTGCCGGCAGTGGCAGCAGCAGAGGTGTGATGGTGCGTCACCTTACCCTGACACTGGGTTGCCTCCCACCCCTGAAGGCTCCTGGACTGTGAGAGGGGGCAGGCCTGGCTGAGGGGCCACCCTCTAGTGCATTAATTTTCATGCACCGGGCCTCTAGTCTATACTTATAATAGAGAAATATGCAAATTATCCATTACTGTATCATGTCATGGCTGGATCAGCAGGCAGTGTCCCTACCCCCTGCTCAGGCAGATGCGAGGCCTGGGGTAGGTAAGATAGGATATGATAGGAGGGGATAAGAAAGGAGAGGGAGAGGAAGGCAAGCCTGCCTGCAGACAGGACAAGAGGATAAACAGAAATACAGAAAGGGAACAAGAAAATGCAGGATTGGAAAAGAGAAGGATATGCAGAGCTGCATGCAGGAGGGTCTGGCAAACTTGGAGGGATGGGAAGCAGGTGTGTTGGGTAGGGCAGGAGCCCCAGCCAGATGAGGGAGGAAGACGGTGGCCCTCAGGGCAGGCCATTGGTGGGGAGGCGCCCACGGTCCAGGACAGAATTGTGGATGTTCTGAGGCCTTCTGGGCGGAGGTGCTCCTGCTTTGCAGCAGCAGCAGCAGCAGCACCACCACCACCACCACCACCTAGGCTGTGCGGGCCTCGGCCATCCTCACTGGTCTAGGCATCCCGGGCAGGGAATGGGAGCAGGACCAAGTGGGGAGGCCGGGGAAGGGAGGCCTCGAACACCTGCCCAGGGCTGAGCCCTGGGTTGGGAGTTAATGCCTCTCTCCTCTCCTGGATGGAAGCTTTTAGAAGGGAGGGAGGGAAGAACTTTATAAAGGAATCAGTAGAGAGCAGTGTTAAAGAAGTAAAGAGGAGTGAACTGTGGGAGCTATAATAAAAATCAAGTATAGTTGTGTACTTGGGACAGATTTTAAAAGTAGGAGTCAGAAAAGAAAAAAAAGATAAATGATAGTGAATAATTAGGCAAGTAGCTAGATAGATATTAAAACAGTGGAAGTAATTAGAGAAGAATGTATGAGAAAGGTAGGATAAGAGAGCAAGAGGGAGGGGAGAAAAGTTTTAATGGGGAGCAGGTAGAGCTTCAAAGGAGCATGGGAAGAAGGAAGAAATGAGGGAGGGAGGAAAGCAGGTTGCAGGGAGGAAGTGAAGAAAAAATTAAGGTGGGAAGGAAGGAAAAGGAGAAGTGAGGGTAGGGGTAAAGACAAAGGAAAGAAGGAATGTGGGGAGGGAGCTAGGGTAGGAGAAAGATGGGAAGAAGGATGATGGAATAGAAGTAGGAAATAAGGAGGAAAGAAAAGCTTATAAAATGATGAGTCAGTAGGAAAAAGTGTTGCATAAAGGAGAGAAATTGTGGGAGAGGGAGAAGCCAATAAGAAAGTCATATACAATTGTGTGTGAAGGGGAAAAGATTTTTAAAAAAAGTTAATAGGGGCAACCAGGCTGGCATGGGAGGGCAGTTAGGGGGATCAGGCCGGCAGGTAGAGTGGTTACCGTAGGCAGGCAGGTGAGTGGTTAGGAGCCTTCCCTTGGGGGCTCCAAGATTGGAGGAGGGTGCAAGCTGGGCTGAGGGCACCCCTCCCCCACCCTCTGTGCATGAATTTCATGCACCGGCCCTATAGTTGTATAGGCTTCAAGCGTACAATTCTATGGTACATCATCTTTCATTGTGTGCTCCCCACCCAAAGTTAACTGTATCTCCCATGACCTTATGTTTAACACCTTTTTCCTTTTCCCTACTCCCTCCACTCTGGTAACCACTACAATGTTGTCTGTGTCTATGAAATTTTGTTGGTTTGTGTTTGTTTGTCTTTGTTTTCCTTTTCCCTACTCCCTCCACTCTGGTAACCACTTCAATGTTGTCTGTGTCTATGAAATTTTGTTGGTTTGTGTTTGTTTGTCTTTGTTCCCCTTGTTGCTTTGTTTTATATTCTACATATGAATGATATCATATGGTTCTTGACTTAGCATGATATCCTCAAGGTCCATCCATGGTGTCGCAGTTGACTGAATTTCATCTTTTCTTATAGCACATTTTTTTTTTATCCATCTCTTGAAGGATTCTGAGATTGTTTCTATGTCTTGGCTATTGTAAATAATGCTGCAATAAACATGGGTTGCAGATATATCTTTGAGATAAGTGATTTCATTTCTTTTGGATTGGTGAATCATAAGCTATTCTATTTTTAATTTTTTGAGGAACCTCCATACTGTTTTCCATAGTTGCTGTACTAATTTACATTCCCACAAACAGTGTATAAGGCAGTAGTTCTCAACCTTTTTAATGTCATGACCCTTTAAGACAGTTCTTCATGTTGTGGTGACCCCCAACCATAAAATTATTTTCGTTGCTACTTCATAAGTGTAATTTTGCTACTATTAATGAATAATAATGTAAATATCAATCAACTGGCCTGGTACTACAGGTTTGGACCATAAGGTCAAGCTTACAATGCTAGCCTTTGGCTATAATTTTGCTGTGACATGCACATGGCTTGGCCATGAGCGGATTGTGCCCTCTCATTAGTCTGAGGCTTGAACCTGTGAAATACTGTAGCTGCTCTCCACAAGTCATTGCCTTACTCTTCTTTGAAATGCATTTGCAGTTTTCATTGCTTATTGACCTATGCATGGGTAGTGTTGGGTAATTTTTTTATTTTCAGCTCAAGTTGGTTGGTGTCTTGATAATCTTAGAACTGAGACATTATGGAAATTTCTCTAGAACAGGATAGGAGGGGATAAGAAAGGAGAGGGAGAGGCTATTGATGTCTCCTATTTTGTCTGAATAATATTCTAATGTGTATTTATACCACATTTTCTTTTGTATTATTTTTATTGAATTTATTATGTGACATCTATGCTAATAATCCTATCTAATAAAGAGGCAATAATAGCCTCAGCAATGTATTCTTGATGTATCTATCCTGATCTAGCTGCAGTGCTAATTTTATAATATTTTTTGCTCTTAAAATCGTATGACATAAAAAATGAAAACAAAAGTAATTCTGGGGAAAAACACTTGTTAAGTTAGACCTCTGTACTCTACATCTCAGATGAAGTGACCTGGGATTGTATAAAATATGAGATGAAACAAAGATAAACTTGAGGAAGAGCGCAATTGAAGGTATAAGCTGAGAAAGTGACTTATTCTAATTTTTTTGTAAACCAGTAGAGAGCTCTTCAGGGCCAGTGTCTTGGCCCTTCTATGGGAGTGAAGTGATTACAGGTGCTCCGAGGGTATTTCTGATAGGGGTGGACAAGGGAGCTTTAAGTGTCCAGATGGAAGTGTCCTACTTCCAGGCTCATTTCCAAATTGCTGTAGGGGGAGCCTTAGCAGCCCTGCCCAGGACTGACTTGTGGCTTGGGAGTGTGGTGTTTGGCAACATATTGATACTATTAAAGAGGGATGCCTCTTTGATCAAAGGTGGGCATGTTTAGGCATGAAGAGACTCATTATACAAAGTGTAGAGATGCACCCCTTGGCCCCCACATGTTTATGAATATGATTCAGATTTGCCCACTTAGTTGGCATAGTATTTTGCTGAAGCCAGCTGTGAGGAAGCTTATACCTACTTATCTTCTGTTTCTTGGAGCTGTTCAGTGTATTGCAGAGGAGAGGATATTTTTTATTTATTTTTTAAATATATTTTTATTGATTTCAGGAAGGGCGAGGAAGAGAGAGATAGAAACATCAGTGGTGAGAGAGAATCATTAATCGGCTGCCTCTTGCATGCTCCCCAACTGGGGATCAAGCCTACAACCCAGGCATGTGCCCTTGATCAGAATCTAATCTGGGTCCCTTCACTCTACAGGCTTGATGCTCTGTCCACTGAGCCAAACTAGATAGGGCTTTTTACTAGAGGCCCAGTGCATGAAATTTGTTCACAGGGTGAGGAGGTGTCCCTTAGCCCAGCCTGCACCCTCTCCAATCTGAGACCCCTCGAGAGATGTCCAACTTGGATTGGGCTAAACGGGCAGTTGGATATCTCTCTTGCAATCTATGACTGTTGGCTCCCAACTTCTGCCTGCCTGCCTGCCTGCCAGCCTGATCACCCCTTAACTGTTCCCCTGCCAGCCTGTTTGCCCCTAACTGCCCTCCCTGGCAGGCCTGGTCACCCCCAACTTCCCTCCTCTGCTGGCCTGGTCACCCCTAACTGCCCTCCTCTGCAGGCTTGATTGCCCCCCAACTGCCCATTCTTGCAGGCCTGGTCACTCCCAACTGCCCTCTCCTGCTGGCCTGATCACCCACAACTGCCCTCCCTTGAAGACCTGGTCCCTCCCAAATACCCTCCCCTGCTGGCTATCTTGTAGTTGCCATTTTGTGTCTATATGGGGGCAGCCATCTTGTGTTTTGGAGCATCAGTCAATTTGCATATTACTCTTTTATTAGATAGGCTAGAGGCCTGGTGCACGGGTGGGGACCAGCTGGTTTGCCCTGAAGAGTGTCCCGGATCAGGTTGGAGGTTCTCTTGGAGCATGGGGCGGCCTGGGAGAGGGGCCTGTGGTGGTTTGCAGGCTGGCCCTGCCCCTCCCCTCCCCCCTTTGACCCACTCAGAGGCCCTGGTATCTGGGATTTATTTATTTTCTATAATTGAAACTTAGTAGCCTTGAACAGAGCCAAGCCTCCAGCTTGCTTCCTGGGGGAAAACTTGGCTTCCCCAAGCCTCCTGCTCTCTGTGACTGCAGCCATCTTGGTTGGGTTAATTTGCACACTCACTCTTGATTAGCTTGTGGGCGTGGCTTTTGGGTATAGCGGAGGTATGATTAATTTGCATATTACTCTTTTATTAGATAGGCTTTTTTGACATCTTTATGGATTCAGAACCTTTTGGTCCCTGTTGCATCTGTGTACTCTCCACCTCCAGTTACAGCATCAGCTGATGTCAATAACAATCAGGCTTATGACTGGAGAAAGCCTATTTGACAAAGTATGGGCAGCTACACACTGGTGTAACTCCCTCCTCTGCTGACTTCCATGTAAAAGAATCCCCTGGATTTTCAGTCTAATGATTTTAGGGGGGAAAAAAATAGCATCTTATACACAGAAAATACAGTAATATCTTTTTGTCAGCCCCAAATGAAGGAAACATGTGAACCCTCATATGTATTACTTTAGTTTGGTCTTTTTAAAATATATTTTGGTGGTAAAAATTACTATTTCAGAAAACCATGTTGTGGATTTTTGCCTCAGTTATGTTTTTTAGTGTATAAAAGGCTGGATTGTGTTTGTATTTTTCATATAAGTAAGGAACTTGAGATTGGGCTGATGGGATGAAAGGATAGTGCTAATATTGTTTCTATACTACTTTCCATCAACAATAGTTGGTTTCTGAGCTGTCCTCAGATTTCAGCACAGGTCTTAAAAATTGGTTAATGATATGTCTTGGCATAAATCCGTGTGTCAGAGGTCTTTTTCCCCTCAGTGGTTGGTGATCCCAGAGCTGGAGTCTAAAGACTCTTTATTGCCACCTATTGGTGCTTGTCAGCCACTGCCTGGGATAACCAGTAGGCAGGAAATTGTTCATCATCCCTTTTCTATTTATCACTCTTTAAATAAAAAGCAGACCTCTGTTAGCAGATCTATTCTCTGAGAGGCAGAGGATGTGAGAATCCAAAGTTTTCTCCAGATTATTTTAGGACTAGTTGTCTGTCAGGACCAGTCTGCATTATGAGCACTGCATGCTGGTGGAGCTTAGAATCTAGTCCACCATGCAGCTCTATTGAGAATGTTTCTGGTGGGAAGTCTACAGGATTGACTTTTCAGCCACACCCTTTGGATTCTCTGGGTTTTGTTTCTTAGTATATTTTTCTTTTCCCTTAATAAAGAACTAAAACATGATTCTTGCCTCACAAAATCATTCATTGTTCACTGTCTTTATCTAACCATCATCATAGCCAGGATTTGTGGAGATTTCTGGCAGTTCACAATTGGTATTGAGTAACTTAATTGAGAAACTGCTGGGGTTTTTGTTGAAATAATATTTTAAAAACAAAATTGGCAAACCAACCTCAGGAGAGAGTGGAAAGGCAGATTACCATTTTAACTGGCTCTTTGAGGCTTTTAAAGCTGAATGTGCTTTAGATAATTTGTTCACACCTTGTAACCATAATAATGTATTAGGGATTTCTTTCCTTAACTTTCATGTGCTGTTCTTCTGACTCTTGTTACCCTTTTTAAAACCCTCTTCCGCTGTAAGACAGACCTGAAACTGACAGACTTCGTGGAAAATGGCATTTGGGGCTCTTAGATCCTGGATTTGGAATTGGAACAGGCAGCTTCCTATAGGTGATAAACTCTAACACATGTGACATTTGTGACTGACAGAACAAAAGGGCTTTGTTGCTGCTTTAATTGTTGATTAACAATGATCCCTCTCAAATTTGACATAGTTTCTTTCTGGAACACAAAAGAAGTTAATGTCAAATATTTCCTAGATCACGACATTCGTAATTTCCAGGACGTCATGACTTTTTTGACATCGTAAGATGCTGCATAAGATTTACAAAAACATAATTGCATACTTTTAATTAATTGGATTAAAAGCTGTGCTGCATATCACTTTCTCTTTTTTTAAAAAATATATTGTGTTGATATATATTTTTCTTTACAGAGAAGAAGGGAGAGGGATAGAGAGTTAGAAACATCAATGAGAGAGAAACATCGATCCGTTGCCTCCTGCACACCTCCCACAGGGGATGTGCCTGCAACCAAGGTAAATGCCCTTGACTGGAATCGAACCTAGAACCCTTCAGTCCACAGGCCGGTGCTTTATCCACTGAGCCAAACCAGTTGGGGCTGCATATTACTTTTTATACTATCTGTGTGGTATCTCCCTGTCCACCTGAGATTTATGTGCCCAGTAATGTTTTGCTTGGGAAGACTCTGCACATAGCGTATGTGTATAAATATTTAGTACTGTCATTGACTTTTGATATTGTCTTCTCCTTCCTCTTCCTTAATCATTTCCTCTGAATAAAAGAAAAATAAAGGCTCACCAATTTATTTGATGCCTGATTCCCAGTACCTAAGTTCAGATGTAGTACAGTGTTTGTGAGCAATTGAAACATCTTCTAAGATGATGATAACATTTTTGTTTTCTGTGCTTGCCTTCTCCTTGGGCTTTTTCATTGGTAGAGTTGATGAATATATTTGTAAGTAGTTATGTTAGAGTTCCTAAATTATGTATCAGGATTCCGAAGGATGTTAATGTTTCCCAAGAATAGTAAATAATTCATAATTGAAACTAGTAAGTCTTAAGGAAGCCGAGTATAGAGAATATTGTTACTATTTAATAGTTTAAGGGAATTAAGGGACAACTTTTGGAATTGTGCCATATTTTAAAAAATATATGAACATTTGAAAATTTTCCCACTCCCATCTTCTAAAGTACCAGACAGATAGTAAGTACACATAAGTCAGAATCTGAAAGTTAAAGACTTTGTTATTTCACCTGACAAGGTGTAGTTAGGAAGTTGGCACTGAGAATCTGTAGCTTAGCAACACAGGCTAAGAGATTTAAGATCTGATTTTCCACTGAGCACAGGCAAAAGATCAGTATGTGTCATCTTGAATTATGAAATGGTATATCCAGAGGAATTATTAAAGAAATTACTATACTCAAGGTTTTACAGGTGAAGTAAAAGACGATTGGACATAGAGGTAGCTGTAGTTTTCTCTACATTTCATAGTCCCTCTCCTTTTTAAAATAATTAGGAAATAGATGCCCAACTTGCCCTGGATTGCAGGTGGGCTGCACTAAAGCCCTGGTTTGCGATACATTGTTCTGTTCCTTATTACCCCTCTGACCAAGCAGAACTTCCTAGGATTCATCTTGAAGGGATTGAACAACAACAACAAAAAGTTTTAGGTAAATCCAATTAATAACAAACTTCCACTATAAAATAGCCCATTTAATTTAATTAAGACAAGTGCTGCACATATTTAACATTCTGTGGTTTTTAGCATAAACAAACTATTTCATCTGTTTACATATACAGTAAGAAATGAGCCCTCTGAAGCAATATGAGGTCTCCAGAAATACCATGAAGCAGGCACTCCATGGAGCAAACTCTCCTGGAGCCTGCTGGCTTCCCTGTGCCCTGATCTTTGTTGTGTGACATCCTCTCAACCTGATAAACCAATTGTCACAGCTATGGAGCGGGGTGGGGGGTGAGCATAGAGGAATACAGTTTATTGCCTGTGCTTTTTGCGGGAGAGTTTGGTAGGAGTTGTGCTTTGCTTCTGGGTTCATTTGAGGATCTGTTTATTTTCTCCTAACTATACAGGATGTTTACAATCACTCTGTGTGGTTTTTCTGCAACTGCACTTGCATTTGAATTGATGGGCAGCTTGCCCTGGGTAGGGGATGTCTCCTGCCTGACCCACCACAATCACCAGTGTGTTTGTGCATGCACACACATGGGCACACTCTTGTTTCTTTGAGTAGCTGCCAGGTTTGTAGTGTGTGTGTGTCTGGGAGTAGAATAGAGTGGGTAATTATTTTGGGGATAGAAACACAGGAAATTTTTTTTTTTTTTTTTTTTTGAATAGGCCTTTCAGCAAGTTGGCATAGTTTTAGAGTCTGGCCCCACACCAATACAAAGAGCAGAGGCATGCTGGTCATTTTGCATTTGCCAGGCACAACATGTCTTATTTTTTGAATGGACAGACCCTCCCCTCCCACCCATTTCTTGCTCCTGGTTAGAATTGAGTTATAATCTAAATAATTGGATTTACCAGCTTATGTTTTTAATATTGGAAAATTGGGTTAATAAAATGGTGTTTTTGGCTTTACATATCCCTCAAAAGGGACCAGCTGGGCATTTCTTTGATTCGCCTACTCTGTCTTGCTTCTGCTTTCTCCATCAAGATTGGACGCATATACTGTGTCTTCCTCAGGTTTGTAAACTATCAGAAATCCTGGACAGAAATGGAATTTAACCTAGAAATTGCATTTGTGCCATATTTAGAACTGTCCTAGAGATTGAGTGCAGAGATAGCAGTAAGCTGGTTAACTCTATCCTGTAGATAACCCCAGAGGAAACCTGGAGGAACAGTGCCTTCCTCTTGTGAGACTTCTGATGGCGAACATCTAAATGCATGATTTGAGGAGGGAAGGAGGGGACACACAGAGGGTATTCTTATAAGACAACAAATACTTGGCATTGGACTTTGTCGTATCATCAGTGGAGTTTCTTTCACAAAGCATCGCCTTGCAGTTTACTTCTAACTTTCAAAATAATACCAGTGTTTATTTTTTGTAGTTTCTTTGTTCCCGTAAAGGTGCTTTACATTAAAAAACAAATAAACAAACAAACAAAAACCTAAATAAATATAAAATAATTTGGAGGCATTTTTGGACAAGATTATAAGTGGTCAAGCAAAATAATTTCTGGCTGTTGACGTGCTAACTAAATTTAAATAAGAGACAGCTTAGGAGAAAAAGAATGCCTTCTTATGTATACCTTAGCAAGTGGCAGGGAAAGAGGAAGAAGATTGATCCCCAACCCTCACTCTCACCATGCACCTGATATGTGGTGGTCCTGTGCATACGTGTGTGGCTCAGCCATTTTCCCAGCTCCAACATATGTGGCCCATGGACAGTTGTATTCTGAGGCCGTATGACCACAGCTGCATGCCTCGTGATGGGATGGCACCTGTGCTTCATGGTTAATGGCCAGAACCAGATCTTATTTGGCTCTTGTTAGATGAAACTGATAATGGGCAAGTGGTTCAGTAAATTCTTAGTAAGTAATAACTGTGGTGATGGTAGAAATTGTGATGACAGGAGCAGATGCTTAGTAGATGAATCTGATTCCTCATGAAACTGACTGCCAGAACCTTTGGGTAGACTTACACTGGGATGGCCAGGATCTTCCCTGCAGAACACCATGTTCTTTCTTCTTCTGTTGTTGTTCGTTCTGTTTCAGATCCACCCCGGTCTCCTTGGCACCTGGACTGTCATTCAGTCTGCCCCTCTGCTCAGAAACATTCATGTGTTTAATCATATAATTCCTAAAGAATGAAGGATGAATGGTGTGGTTTGTAACTGGTGCAGTGGTGTGGTGCTCTGCTCCTCCTCGCTGGTTGTGGAGTCCTGTCCTTGATGCAGATAATCTAAACATATAAAAGCCTAGCAACTGGAATGGCAGAATGACTGGTGGCAAGTAACAACCCACCCCCCCCCCCCAAAAAAAAATAAAAATAAAAAATAAAATAAAAGTAACAGTCCCCTTATTGGATGATGAGGAGCCTGCAAATTAAGGAGAGCACTTTCAGGTTGAAAGAGCAGTGTTGAATAAGCAAGGTCCTTCTGGCTATTGCCTTTATCCTAGATCTAGGGTTTTTTTTCCCTACATAGAGGCTCACTGTGGAATCAGATCAGTCAGTAGTAAATTGATTTCATTTCAACACATTTTTACTGCCTTCTAGGATCTTTTAACTCAAATGGAATCAATATATATATATATATCTCATGCCTGAATTGCCCTGGGGCTCCTGAACTCAGATGCTTTGCCCATAACAGGGCTGTGCCTCACTTCTCACATGCAACACAGCATGGTGTGACAGAGAAACTGGCCTGAAGACCCAAGGTCTGGCTGGTCTTACTTGTTCTGCCATCCATGCTTCATGGCTCAGGGGCAGGGGGCCTTGTCCTTCTCTAAGTTGATTCCATCTATTCATCAAGGGTGATTTTAAGGTCCTTCCAAAAATTAAGGCCATTCTTCTTTAAACATTTGTCTCAAACTCCAAATAGAGTTGGCTCTTTGCATGTTTTAGTCCTTTTATTCACATGCATGCATTTATACCATGGAAGCTACAGGACAGAAATGATTTTATCTGAAATTACTTCTTATCCTTCACCCCCACTGCTCCCAATCCTAGATTTCTATATGGTAAATAAAGTGTTGCCCTCACTTTATGTATTTGTTCATATATAAACATATTTATTCATTGCTTCCTCGGTTGGTTTATATTTATTTGATCTATATTGATCTGTATTATTTGGCTTGCTGAGAGTTTAAGTTGGTTCTTTGACCCAAAACTACACCTACAGTTCCTAGAATGAAGGAGCTTTCTATAGGGGAAACATCTTCCTTGATCAACAAAAATTAAACGTGGAAGTGAATTGTGCTCTAGATAAACACCCTCTGTATTATCTGTGTATTATTACCAGTCGGCATTAAGGGCTGTCGTGGCTAACCTCAAGGCCAAATGGCTTTGGAGGCCCTACATGCTGTTTTTTCTTCAACCCCAGGAACCCTATACTCTCTTCCTCCTCAAGACTCTGAACCTTATCAATTCAAACAATATTTCCATTTTAGAACACTTTTGCTCTAGTAAGGGAATGGAAGATGTTTCTGGTTAAGATGCCAATCAGCTGGTGGAAGGGGTGGGTGAAGTAAAGGTTGCATTAGGTGGATATATGGCCTTGCTTGCTTGCTTCTGGGGATGATCAGATGCTCCCAGAGCTGCACTTCTTTCTTTAGCCTGCATTGTCTAATGGCCTGCCTTCCCTCAGCACTGCCACTAAGGCCTTCAGAAGTGGCTGTTCTGCTTTTTCAGCACATATGCAACCTACCCCCCATTTTTTTTTTTTTTTTTTTTTTTACTGATTTGAGAAAACTTACACCCAGTTCCTTGCATCATATCTTCTGGAATGAATCATCTATCCCTCAAACATACCTACTTGTGTGGCCAAGAGTGCCTGTCCCATGGATTTGACCTGTAAATTGTGTCATTTAGCTCTTTTGTTATGTGGGGCCAGCTAAGCATAGTCAACACCTTTGAATTCCTCCCGGATTGTAGGAGAAAGAGCCAAACAACAGACCTGCCTTTTTTGCAAATATTCTTCTGTCCTCTAAAAAAAGATATTGGTTCATCTTATTCTTTTGTTCCTGTTTTCTTCTGGGTCTCACAGATACTTACCATTTGGGAGCGGGATGTATTCCTCTTGAGAGATATACTGGCACTTTTTAATCTGTCATTGCCTTATTTTTCATAGTCTCACTGAGAAAGTCATTAGGCAAAAAGTCCTTTTATTTAAACACTGATAGGAACAGTCTATCCTTGAGGTCCTGAGATTGTCCCCCTCTGTCATCTGTGCCTCATCTGTGTTTTGGGTTTGTTTTTCATTGTGGCTGTGCTGACTACTCATAATGTGTAGCATTTGTTGTTGCTAACTTTTGAAAAATCAATAAACACAGAACATCTTGCTCACATGCACCTGCGTTTCTGTAAAACCCTGCAGTGCTCAGGTGAGCTTGTGTCCATTTAAACAAAGGTGTACAGATTATAAAATTACTAATTAAACCAATTTTTAGTAGAGTGAAATGACCAGGTTTTCTGTTAAATGGGAGGGTTGGATAATGAAGAGGAGGAGCTTTGTTGAGAAAAGAGGTAGTTTATGCTGGGATCAATCCACCCGTGGTTGGCATTGCGCTGCAGGGCTGTGACTATTGGAACGAAGCTGGGTTTCCTGGTCTTGTGCTTCCTCTAAAGTAATGCTGTTCCAGGCGCAGGCTCAGCCTGCTGCCAAGGCATGAAATATAGAAATTGAGAGTGAACTTTTTAGATGTTATCTCCTCACCCTCCAGTTTGATTGGCATTGATTATAAAAATATCTACAATATTTGCAAAAGTAAAGGGGGAAAAATAGCCAAGCACAAAAGTAGTCCTCATCTCAGATAGTTTGAGAAGCACCATTCTGAAGTCACTATCTCTCTGTGAAGTTCACTCATTTATGCTTAGTAGCTCCTTCAGCACACACTATGGCTATCTCGTCTTACTAGTACATACAGGCAAAAAAGATCCTTGTTCCCCATAACATAGGGGCAGTGGCATTGCCTTATTCCCTAACCATTAGTAACATTTGGAAAATTGTTAAATTTGTAGAGCTTTCTGCCTCTACCTTGTTAATGCGGCTATTTCATTCACTTGGTTGTCCTGGGTTCCAAAGTGCTTTTGATCAGCTCTGTGATACTTGCAGATTTTAAGGTCTGAAGGTTGTCCAGCAAGTACATAGTAGTCATGCTGTCTCTCTTTTCATCAAATGTCAGTTTTCACTATCTGTACAATAGTACTTTTTGGTGGGTGGTAGGGGAGGTAAGAGAGATTGGTCAGGACTCATAGGAGGACAAATTTAAAGGTGTTATTTTTACAAAGGAAAAAACTGGGTGTGTGCATTTTGCTGTAGTATTTTGTTAAATACTAGAAAGTTATTTTAAAATGTTACATATTTTAAGGCTCTGGCCAGGTAGCTTACTTGGTTAGAGTATCTGTATAACAAGGTTGTGGGTTCAGTCCCAGTCAGGGCCTTACAGGAATCAGCCAATGAATCTATATACAGTAGAACCTCGAGATACAAGCACCCTAACATTCAAGATTTTTGAGATACGAGCCATTGAGTGAGCGATTTTTTGCTTTGAAATACGAGCAACATTTGAGATATGAGTAATCGCACAGATCGGCCGGCTGCACTCAACCCACCAGTTTACCTAGACTCAAGCATCTCATAGTTTCCCTCGCCTCAGTCAGTGTGCTTGTTTACCTCTTTGTCGAAGCATCTTTTGTGCATTTAAATACTTTATCACATTTCTTTTTATAACCATGGGTCCGAAGAAAGTGAGTGGAAAGGTCAGGATGATTCTATTGAATTAAAGTATGAAATCATAGAAAAATATGAGCAAGGTGTGCGAATGGCTGACTTGGCGAGGCAGTACAGGCATAGTACTTCAACGATATGCACTGTTCTTAAACAGAAGGAGTTGATAAAGGGTATAACGCCAGCTAAGGGCCTTACAATAATTTCTAAGCTCCATAGCTCTCTCCATGAAAAAATGGAGAATCTACTGATGGTGTGGGTGACGGAGAAGCAGCTTAAAGGAGATACATTAACACAGGGCATCATATGCGAGAAGGCGTGAGCGATTTACGGTCATTTGCTGGAGAAGACCCCACGCACTTCCACAAAGCATCAAAAGACTCACTTAAAGCCAGTAGAGGCTAGTTTGATAACTTCAGGAAAAGGCCTGGCATTCACTCCATCGTCAGGCATGGTGAGGCAGCAAGTTCGGATGTGAAGGCAGCTGAGGATTACCTCAAAATTTTTTCCAAACTGATAGAAGCCAAAGGATATATCCCCCAGCAAGTCTTCAACTGTGACGAGACAGGGCTTTTCTGGAAGAAGATGCTGAATAGGACTTATATAACGGCAGAGGAGAAGGCGATGCCAGGCCACAAACCCATGAAGGATAGGCTAACTCTCTTACTGTGCGCCAATGCGAGTGGCGACTACAAGATCAAGCCTCTGCTTGTATACCATTCGGAAAACCCCAGAGTCTTTAAGTCACATAAGATTTTAAAAGATAAACTGCAAGTTATGGGGAGGTCAAACCCAAAGGCATGGGTCACCAGGCAGTTTTTTGTGGAGTGGGTAAACCTGGTTTTCGGCCCCTCTGTTAGGAAATATCTACAGGAAAACAACCTAACCATGCAAGCCCTCCTCGTCCTCGAAAATGCTCCTGCTCATCCACCAAACCTCGAAGATGAACTCCTCGAAGAGTTCAAGTTTATAAAGGTTGTCTGCCGACCTCCCAACACCACGCCTATCCTGCAGCCCATGGATCAGGAGGTGATTTCTAATTTTAAAAAGCTGTACATCAAGCACCTGTTCCGGCGCTGCTTTGAGGTGACAGAGAACACAAACCTCACCCTTCGAGATTCTGGAAGAACCACTTTAACATCATGATATGTCTCAGAATTACTGATCAGGCCTGGCTGGGTGTTACAATGAGGACTTTGACCTCTTCATGGAAGAAGCTGTGGCCTGAGGCCATGGCAGAAAGGACGTTCGAAGGATTTGAACCCGAGGTACCAGTGGAGGAGGAGATAGGGTCTCTGGGAAAATCCATGGGCCTGGAGGTGGATGAGAGAGACGTGAATGAGCTCGTCGAGGAGCACTCTCTGGAACTCACCACGGAGGAGTTACAAGAGTTGCAGTCTCAGCAACATGTGGAGGTTCTCCAACAAATTGGTTTCGAGGAGGAGCCAGAGGTGGAGGAGATCTCTACAAGTGAGATAAAGGAGATCTTAGGAATGTGGTGTCATACTTCGTGGAAAAGAAACACCCCAAAAAAGTTGTTACTGGTCATGCATCAGAGCTGTTTAATGAAACCTGCCTCACCCATTTCAGAAACATTCTGAAAGAGAGGAAGAGACAAACCTCCTTGGACACGTTTTTTTTTTTTTTTTTTTTTTTTTTTTAAATTGGCCAAAAATGCAAAGACCAGTAGCAATTAAGTTCAGTGAAGATTAGTTAAGTTATATTCAGTTTAGGGATAAAGTGTGTAGCATTAAGAGTGCAACGAGTAGGTAATACACTTGATAAAACCAGTTTATTCCTTTACATTCTCTTTTAGTATGTTTTTATACAATATTTGTCATTTCTAAATACTTTTTTCTTATTCAAAAACACGTAACAAGCACAACTGGGGTGTCATTTTGGGGGCTGGAATGGATTAATGGCATTTCAATTGATTTCAGCGGGGAAATTTGCTTTGAGATACGAGCAACTTGATAATACGAGCAAGGTTACAGAACGAATTAAACTCGTATTTCAAGGTACCACTGTGTGTGTGTGTGTGTGTGTGTGTGTGTGTGTGTGTGTGTGTGTATGTGTGTAAGTATAAAAAAACCAGCAACCAGGCCCTAACCAGTTTGTCTCAGTGGATAGAGTGTCAGTCTCCAGACTGAAAGGTCTCCGGTTCAGTTCCAGTCAAGGACGTTTACCTTCATTGTGAACACATCCCCGGTAGGGGTGTGTGCAGGAGGCAGCTCATGGATGTTTTATCCATCTCCCTCTTTGTAAAAAAAAAAAAAAAAAGCTAGCAACTGGAATGCTATAACGACTGCTCACTATGATGCCCACTGCGGCCAGAAAACCTGCCTTATAGGGAGTGGAGCTGGCCAGCCAACCTCCCATGGCCTCTCCCACCCAGATCACGGGCGGAGTGGCTGGGCAGCCCCAGCTCCCCCAACAAACACTCCTTCTGCCTGGCCCTGCTCCTGATGGGGCTCTACCATCCCATTGGCCTGCAGTCCCTCCCCCCTGCCCTCTCCTTCCCCTATCGCACCCCTTATCCCAATAGTGGGCAGGGCCAGATAACCAATTGCCTGTGGCTCCTCGCCCTGGCTGGCCTGAGCCCCTTTGGGCCCCTCCCCACTCCACTCAGGGCCAGGACTGGCCTGCCAACCATCTGCAGCTCCTCCCCCTGGCTGACCCCACCCCTCATTGCCACGCTATTTCCCCTC
The DNA here is from genome assembly GCA_004026805.1 of Lasiurus borealis. Taxonomy (NCBI): domain Eukaryota; kingdom Metazoa; phylum Chordata; class Mammalia; order Chiroptera; family Vespertilionidae; genus Lasiurus; species Lasiurus borealis. Next base: position 5,718 of record PVJN01021438.1, on the reverse strand, counting down.
CCCCCACCCCCCCACACACCAATTGAGGGTATACACCAATCAGGGGCAGAGCCTGGCAGCCAATTGCCCATGACCTCTTCCCCTCAGCCAGCCCAACCTGATTGAGCCCTGATCTGGGTGAGCTGGCAGCCAACATCCCACTGTCTCCTCCTCCCGACAGTCCCAACCCCGATCTGCCTTGATTGGGGCTGGGCCTGTTAGACCCCACCTGTGCATAAATTTGTGCATTGGACCTCTAGTATGTAAATAAGTGGAACATCAAATGGATGTCTCTGTCTCTGAAATAGTTAAATAATGTTATGTATTTTGCATGTCAGCAGTTTAAATACCTATTATTTTTTAAATATTTTTATTGATTTCAGAGAGGAAGGGAGAGAGAGATAGAAACATAAGTGATTCAAGAAAATCATATTGGTTTGAGCCGGGCATGTTCTCTGACAGGGAATGGAACCATGTCCTCCTGGTTCATAGGACAGCACTCAACCACTGAATCACACTGGCTTAATATTTTTAATAACCAACAGTAGTTAAGGAAAGTTAATTGTTTATGTTTTACAAAGAAAGATTTCTTCTTATTTCTTACTAGAGGCCCATTGCACAAGATTTGTGACCTGGGGATCCCTCAGCCCAACATGTGCCCTCTCACAGTCCGGGGCCCCTCAGGTGATGTTTGCCTGCCACGTTAGGCCCGGTCCTCAGGGTGATTGGGTTTAAACTGGCAGTCAGACATCTCTCTCACTCTCATGCTCCTTAGTGCCTGCCTGAAGCGGAGGCAGGAGAGGCTCCCACCACCTCCGCTCTGTTTGCCAGCTGTGAGCCTGTCTTCTGGCTGAGTGGTGCTCCCCATGGGAGTGCACTGACCACCAGGGGGCAGCTCCTGCATTAAGCATCTGCCTATGGTGGTCAGTGTGCATCATAGTTACTGGTCATTCTGCTGTTTCGTCAATTTGCATATTATGCTTTTATTATATAGGATGTAATACTCAGTGCAACCTTGAGTTGAGCTGGCATTGTCAATCTCACACAGATATAGATAAAACCCTTTCTAAGGGGATGCTTGTTGGCTTCTTTTTGCCCCCCCCCCCCAGACCCTCCCAACACCCTTTTAAATACTGGGCCTTATGAATATTATGCTAAGTAAAATAAGTCAGTCAGAAAGAGCTAAGAATCAGGTAATTTCACTCATATAGGATATACAAGCTAAACACAGGCACACAGACAACAGTATGGTGTCTAAGCAAAGAGAAGTGGGTAGGGGGTAGTAAACAATAAAGGGGGCCCAGGCCCAGTATATGGTGATGAAAGATGATATGACTTTGGGTGTTAAGAGAAAATATATACACCATGTATCAGAGTACAATATACAGATCATGTATTGTAGAAATTTACACTGGAAACCTACCTATATGACCCTATTGACCAATGTCAGCCCCATAAATTTAATTTAAAAACAAAAGAATAATAAAAATTTTCTAGAAGAAATTATAGTAGATTATTTTTGCATTTTAGAGGTAGACAAATATTTCTTACAGAGGACACAAAAACCACTAAGCATTAAAGGGAATATGATAGATTTATCAAAATTCATAATGTCTGCTCATCAAAAGGCACTATTTAAGAAAATGAAAAGTCAAACCATAGTCTGAGTGAAAGTATTCACAATACATAATCTGCTAGATAAAGGACTGGTATCCCAAACATACACATGCATGAGAGGGATAGAGAGCCAGAAACATCCATGAGAGAGATGTGCTTTGAGTCAATAAATGCCTACAAATAAATAATAAAAGACAACCCAATATAAAAGGCAAACATTTAATAGTTACTTTATAATAGAAGATAAACAAATGTCCAAAAAACACAGGAAAAGGTGCTCCATATTGTTAGCTATCAGGTAAATGCAAATTGAAAGTATAGTAAGATAGTATTCACCCCCACTGGAGTGAGAATGACCAAAATTTCAAAAATTGACAGTACCAAGTGTTATAAGAATGGAACAACTCCTTGTGTGCCCCTTCTACCCCAAATACTATTTCTTGAGCATCTGTATAAGCAGGGCTGGATAGACAGTTTGAAGTGGTCCAGAAGTACCTACTTCTATTATGGATTAAGATCCTTACAATTAGAGAAAGATTTATTATGAGACAGTTTATGATAAATGTTGGGTTAATTAAATGTAAAGGAAAGATATGTTACGGTATGTATCCTAACTATTGGCTATGGTGTTAGGAAAGATAGAAAGAAAATCTTTCTAAGATTCAGGGAGAAACCAAGATGGCGGCATAGGTGAACACCTAAACTGCTGCCTTGCACAACAATTTCAAAACTACAACTAAAAGACAGAATGGATATCATCCAGGACCACAAGAAAGCTGGTTGAGTGGAAATTCTACAACTAGAAGGAAAGAGAGGGGCTCACAGAAGCTCAGAGGAGCTGCAAAAAGCTGAGGTATGGAAACACATGCATGGAGAGGACAGGTGGCAGAGTGCCTGGCTTCCTTCCTCTTGTGGGAGGGAGAAAGAAACTCCCGAATGCATTGAACCCCAGATCCAACTGCACTGAACCCCAGTTCCAAGTGAAATTCATATAGGACGGGGGTGGGGGGGTGGGGGGGGGCGCGTTTCTGGACTGTCATGAAAAGGGAGGAGCGCATGAAAACTTAGGGGAGCCGAGAAAGGCAGAGAGGTCTGGAGATGCGCACTCATTGTGTGCTGAGAGGATGGACTGCTGATTCTGCTGCTGGTTTTCTCTAGTGGGAGAGAGACAGAACCTCCCAACTCTGCTCAAATCCACTTTTGACTACACTGGACCCCAGTTTCAAGTGATACCCTGAGGACCCAGATTCATACTGGTCCCCAGTGGATCCCTGGAGCGCAGGGGAACCGGAAAGGCAGAGGTCTGCAGGCGCACGTGCGTGCGCATAGATAGGACTACAGTGAGTTCCAAGGGATACTAAGATCCTGGGGCCATGTAGGTCAGGGCTGACCGGAAACCAAGGCTATCTGCTTAGCCCTGAGACTCCGCCCTATCCAAGCTGAACATAGAGGCTTTTGCAGTTTTGCAATTCTTTCATTATAAGGCTGACTCCAGCACAGAAGTTCTTCCACCATGGTAAAAATGCGGAGACAAAGGAACAGATCACAAATGAAAGAAATGGAGGAAAACAAATGACTGGATATAGAGTTCAAAATCATGGTTTTAAGGTTTTTCAAGAATTTTCTAGAAAAGATGGATAAATTTAGCGAGACCCAAGAGGACGAGGATATGAAAAAGGACCAACTAGAGATGAAAAAGGACCAACTAGAAATTAAACATATACTGATTGAAATAAAAAATATTATACAGAGATCTAACAGCAAACTAGAGGACCGTAAGAATCAAGTCAAAGATTTGAAATACAAAGAAGCAGAAAATACTCCACTGGAAAAGGAAAAAGAAAAAAAGAATCCAAAAATGTGAACATAGTGTAAGGAGCTTCTGGGACAACTTTAAGCATACCAGTATCAGAATTTTAGGGGTGCCAGAAGAAGAGAGAGAGCAAGATACCTATTTGAAGAAATAGTGACTGACAACTTCCCCACCTGGTGAAAGAAATAGACTTACAAGTCCAGGAAGCACACAGAACCCCAAACAAAAGGAATCCAAAGAGGACCACACCAAGACACATCATAATTAAAATACCAAGAGTCAAAGACAAAGAGAGAATTTTAAAAGCAGCAAGAGAAAACAGTTAATTACCTACAAGGGAACAATCATACGATTGTCAGCTGATTTCTCAACAGAAACTATGCAGGCCAGAGGGGAGTGGCAAGAAATATTCTAAGTGATGAATAGCTAGAACCTACAACCAAGATTACCCAGCGAAGCTATCATTCAGAATTGAAGATCAGATACACAGCTTCACAGATAAGAAATAGCTAAGGAGCTCATCAACAGCAAACCAGTATTATATGAAATGCTGAAAAGTACCATATTTTCCGGCATGTAAGACGACTTTTTAACCCAGGAAAATCTTCTCAAAAGTCAGTGGTCTTCTTATAGGGCAAGTACATCCCAAACTATATATTTTAACTGGAAAAGTTGGGAGTCATCTTATACACCCAGTCGTCTTATATGCTGGTAAATATGGTATGCTTTTAAGAAGAAGAGGAAGAAGAAGAAAAAAGTAAAGATGAAAATTATGAACAATAAGTACATATCTGTCAACAAGTGAATCTAAAAATCAAGTGAATAAAAAATCTGATGAACAGAATAATCTGGTGAATATAATAGAATCAGGGGCATAGAAAGGGAGTGGACTGACAGTTCTCAGGGGAAAGGGCTTAGAGGGGTGCAGGGAGAGACTGGACAAAAATCATACACCTATGGATGAGGACAATGTGGTGGGAGGTAAGGGCAGAGAGAGGCATGGGAACCGAGTGAAGGGCAGCTATGGGGGAAAAAGAGGAACAAATGTAATAATATGAACAATAAAGATTTATTTAATAAAAATAAATAAATAATCATAAATTTTAAAAAAGTTTTTTCTAAGATTCATTACTATTCAAGTTGATAGAAAGGTGTATCTCATATAAGTTTTTGTAAATTGCGGGTTGTAGACACTAAGCGGATAAATTGTGGGGGTTAATGTCTAGGTAGGATTGTAATGAGGAGAGACCTGAAAGATAGATTAAGGGCAGTTTTTTGAATTTCTACTAAGGGTATTTGGGTTTACCCTGTAGCTAGAGGGTAAGCCATAATCTAGCAGGGATAGAGGGGTTTTGGATAGACTAAAAAATACATTTATTTTCTGCATTACTAGTATAAGCTTCAAATTAGTGTAGTGACTGTGGATGAATTGGAGTCAGAATTGATTAGAATTGGGGTACAAGACAGGTTCAGTGATGGATGGACAACAAAGATGGGCTGGGTGTAAGGACATAGGATTAAGGATATTATGTGTTTGTGACAGCATCATGCTAACAAATAGAATGCTGTATAGCTGTGGCAGGCTGATTTGTGTTTCCTCATCACTGGGTAGATCAGAAGTCCATAAGCCAGTAATCTCATGTCATCAAACAGCGGTTATTGAAATATAAAGGCACATAAGTGGTCTGTGTACATGCATGTGTTGGTACATACTTTATATCAGTGTATTAAACACAGCCTTTTAACCAAGCTTCCTGCTCTTTAAAGTTGCCCTCTGGTTTATGAGAGTGTGAGAGATATAGAACTATAATTATAAAGAATTTGCTTGAAATAGGGTCTTTCCCCCTTCTGTTTCATAATTGTATTATTGCATATAGTTCAATATTTTCTGATCTCTGCTTAATGTATTTTTATTTACTTTTTCTTTTATAGGCCCAGGCTGCAAGCACAAAGGAAGTTTGCTCAATCTCAGCCGAATAGCCCCAGCACAACTCCAGTAAAGATAGTGGAGCCATTGCTACCCCCTCCAGCTACTCAAATTTCTGACCTCTCTAAAAGGAAGCCTAAGACAGAAGATTTTCTTACCTTTCTCTGCCTTCGAGGTAAGACTGCGTTACCCCTTGTTTTGGAGGGAACAGCCTAATTGATAGGAAAAGGAGTAACAGTGCACACAGGACTCCTCGGCATGCTTCTTTCAGTTCCCAGCCTGCTTTGATGAGTTAGAGCTTAAAGTGAGAAATCCCACACCAATGTGCTTGAGTCTTCATATTTCTCTTTCTTTTTTCATTTGACTCTTAATTTCTAAGTAT
>PVJN01021437.1:0-34644 GCA_004026805.1 Lasiurus borealis | reverse complement strand
CCTTCCTTCCTAGCTTAGTACATTTCCAAGTTGATGTGGAGACGTTTCTTAAAATACTTTCTTCAAATTTCCCAAATCAGTTGTTTTTCCACTGTTTATCTCTTGCCTGTCTTGGATACAGGACATTCCACCACCGAGAAGATTCCCCGGTGGACAACCTCACAATATGTATCCCCAAGCTGCCACCATTTAGGGACATAAACACGGAAAGATGGGGAGTTTCTTTATTTATCAAGGGCACTGGGAAAGTGACAACATGGGAACGCACTGTGGGAGCCTTCTCTCCAGATGTTGAAAAGTCTGTCTTGGCGTCGGAGCTGCTGGTAACTATTTTCTTTCCTGATGTAGTCCCGGCACCTAAAGGGAACCTTGGGTCCCCAAGCATGAAAGATGCAGAGAAGTGGTGAGTTGAAAGGTCCCTCTGGGTGCAAATATACGTTGGCTGGCTGTGACTGTAGCGGTGACATTCATTTTCTGCCTCCTGCCAGTGCCAAAATCATCGTTAGACAGCAGAGCAGAAGTTAATTGCCTCAGGGAAAAGGTCCCCGTTTTAATTGTCACGTTAAAGTTCACATCCATTAAAGCTTTGAGATTAGGTTTATCTGAGCAGCTGGGCCCAGAGGAGCCATGGAATCTCAGGGCTGCATCTAATGATGCTTCTCCAGAGAAATTCTCCACTTCCATTGAGACCGGAAGGGAAGGATGTTTAGCTTAAAACAACTGTATAGTTTGGAAGGCCTCCACAGGTCTAGGGTGCCTGGAGCAAGAGGAAACTGGATTTTGTCAGAGGAGGGGAGGTTTGGGTGGGATGTATACCAAGAAGGATGCGCCCCCAGGTTGTGGCGATTCAGGTGGGCTCAGGTGACTGATAAAGGTGGTTCTGATTTATGTTATTATCGACTCACCGCAATGGTTCTGACAGCAATGACATGGAGCTCAGAAAAGAAATCATGAGGCCACCACTTGGTTGATTGACTAGGGAGCAGGAAGCTACTGATAACATTAATAACTTGGGAGTGGTAGTGAAATCTGATCTTTTTTTTAAAAAATACATTTTTATTGATTTTTTTTACAGAGAGGAAGGGGAGGGATAGAGAGCCAGAAACATCGATGAGAGAGAGACATCGATCAGCCGCCTCCTGCAGGCCCCCTACTGGGGACGTGCCTGCAACCAGGATACATGCCCTTGACTGGAATTGAACCTGGGACCTTTCAGTCCGCAGGCTGATGCTCTATCCACTGAGCCAAACCGGTTTCGGTGAAATCTGATCTTGTGATGAGCACCTAGCATATCAATGCAGTTCCCTCCCACCTGCCCTAGTAGCTATTTCCTTCCTTCCTTCCTTCCTTCCTTCCTTCCTTCCTTCCTTCCTTCCTTCCTTCCTTCCATATTACATTTACCAGGCAAACCTGGAGAGTTACCAAAAGTGGTGCCTGATAGCCTGGACTCTAATTAGGAACTCAAGTTGATTATGTAGGAGCACCATGTGATCTTGGACAAATCCTGTAGGATTTTTGAGCCTCAGTTTCCTCATCTGTCAAGTCAAAACAACATTATCCATCTCACAACTCAAAAATTATTGAAACTATGGATACTAAATACAATGTTGTGTGTAAATAATTTTTTTAAATGCCCTGTAAACAGCAGGCCCTCAACAATTTGGGGAACCGGATAGGACTCTACCTGAGACAGCAGCCTAATTCATTTGCTCTGAGTTTTCTTTTCTTTTTCTTTTTTTAAAAAATATATTTTATTTATTTTCCACAGAGAGGAAGGGAGAGGGATAAAGAGTTAGAAACATCGATGAGAGAGAGACATCAATCAGCTGCCTCTTGCACACCCCTACTGGGGATGTGCCCGCAACCAAGGTACATGCCCTTGACCGGAATCGAACCTGGGACCTTTCAGTCCACAGACCAATGCTCTATCCACTGAGCCAAATCAGTTTCGGCTGCTCTGAGTTTTCTTAATCTGGAGTTGTCTAGCTGTGTCCTGCTTGAGGTGTTTATATTTAGACCTAAGGGAGTAAGAGATTTGTCTACTAAATGAAAAAAAGCAAAGCCTTAAGGAATGGTATTATCTTGTCTCTTCCTTCAAATTTCCCGCAGAGACCCAGATAGTTGTGTTCAATTCAGCTCAGTCTATATTTATTGGGCCCCTGCCAATACTAGGCATCCTACCGGTCACTGTGAATGGCACGAGCATGAAGAGGACATAGGCTCTGTCACAAGAAAATGTGTGATTTGTTCAGGAACTGGCTAATTTTATTCAAGGAAGCCTGCGGTCAACATCATTGACAAGATAACAGTAATATCCGGTGAGAGTGATGAGGAAGAAATAGAACTAATTTCTTCTCATTGGATTTTACTGTGCCTTCAAGGAAAGGGATGCTTCAGTTGCAACCTCTTGTGCTTCTGGAAGAGGTGAAGGTCAATACTGAATTCCTGGTGGTCCAGGGTGAAACCAGCCCCCACTGTTGGGTCCTGGGTCCTGTCTCCTCCTATATGGAAAGGGTATAAGTCCACACTCCTATTTCCACGCGAGGCATTGACTCTTTCAACACAAGCAGTTGTCATCGGATTGTACACTTCCTTTCAACTTCTCACACTGGTGTGGTTCAAGGTCAATTTCCTCTCATGCAGTGGACGGCTACCTGTTAATCACCCTTCTAACTCGGAAGAACTGACTTCCATTTTTTAATGTAGTTCCTCACAGTTCTCTTTTGCCTAATCTTAATAATAATAATAATAATAATAATAATACATTCTAGTTTCTGCTCATTCTTCATCTTTGAGTATCTTCCATCAACCCTCTCAGCTCATCCAAATCTCCTAGAAGTGGAAGCAAAACTACCTTGGACACTTCGGAGGCTACAGCCAGGATTTAGAACAAAGAAACAGACCACAGACAATATCAGCTCCACTTCGCCCAAGGTCTACCCACTGTTCCATTTGAATGCAGTAAGATACAAGCTCCCTTAACAAAAGCATGGCACCGTAACTGCCAGTACGATGGCCAACATTCCAAGTTGTTTCACTGAGAAAACGTGAGGATTTGTGTTGGCATTTAAGACTGACAACAATATACTAACAACAACTGGCCCTTTAAGTGTTTCTCTCCCCCTGAAGATGGTGTCTGGATGGGCCACCCAGCCTTCTGTGTCTCTCTGGCCCCCTCAGATGTGGTGGCATTGGGGCTCTCTGTATTAGAAACAGCTGAGAAGCAAGCCAAACCCTGCCTGCTTTCTCCAGGATGTCTCCCTCCTGGGTTAAATATGTTTAACCTTTGCAATAAAGCAATCCCGTATTCAAACATCTCCTAATGAGGTTTTTGATTTAGGCCTCTGAGGCTTTCTTCATCTGAGCCGTTTCCCTGATGCCTGCACAAGAAAGACAGTCGTGCTAGGTTTAATGCCATCTCTCTTTTGTTAGGAAAGCAGGAACCAAGACTGCCAGCCCGCTGAGATGATGCGATCGCCTGTGTGGTGTTAGTGTTGTAACCACAGGAAAGCACAGGCGAGTGGCTGCTCAGCCTCATCTGGATGGTATCTGGGGCGAGCATCACTGACAGCATCAACAGCCTCTCGTGGTCCCTCAGAACTATTTCCTAAACGCGGAGAGGGACGCGGGAGGTTATTATCTGTTCGCAGGTAATATGCATCATCTTTATTATGACCGTTAGAGGTGTGGGCACATCAGCCACCAGCAATCAATCTGTTCCCAGGGCCCTCCCTAGCATCCTGGGGAGGCAAGGGCATCCCGGAGAAGTGTGAAATGGCCTGGGCTCGGAGTCAAAACACCTGCTCCTAATTAGCTAACCGAAGTCTGTCTGGGGCGTGTTTCCCAGACACAGACACACAGGTTGTCTCTGCATCGGTCTGAGGGATAGTCCTTCCGGAGATATAGAGAATCTGGATGCTTTGCGGAGTTGCTAATAAGTCTTCTTAGCGGGAAGTGCCCCTGAGAGGTAGCTATACTTGGGTTCGAATCCCAGCTCGGCCCCTGGCCATCTGTGTGATATTAAAAAGTTTCCTTGATCTCTTATTACTCATTTTCTCACCGCAAAATGGAGATAATGATACATAGCATATTGTGTTTTGATTATTTTTGAGGTGCCCAAAGGAGATAATAACTTTATTGTCTGGTGCCTGACACTCAATGCGCAGACGTTGTGCTGATTATTAATTTTGTTAGTAGAATTGTCTTTAGTTTGGAGGTATTATAGAACCAGCTGATCGTAGAGATTAAACCTAGTAAAGAGAAACAGAAAGTGAACAGTATAATAGTATAATAGGTACAGAGTAAGAAGGCTTAGGGAGTTGAGTGGCGTACACTAGTCTAAATGTTGATGAGAGGTTGAAAAGGAAAGGGTGAATCCTGGTGCTTGGGTGGAAAGTGGTACAGTAAGCCCTGAAGTGTGAAAAGACATATTTATAACAACAAACAGAGCAGATGCCTCTAACATTTCCTACCTTCCCAGCCTCCGTGGATTGGTGGAATTAATGAACTAATATCTATAAAGTACTGAGAGACTATCAAATGAAAGAACTATAGAAATTCCAAGTAATATAATAATTGTATTAAACATTTCTTAACCGTGGTACATATGTAGGGGTAACTATATTTCCTATACGGAGGGTTTAGAATCTAATTGCAATGTTCTTAATGAATCATCTTGAGGACACAGGGAATTTTAGCTAAACAATAAGTTTGAAATATCTCCGAAGAATTCAGGTGGATATTGCATCTGGTCACCATAATTTACTTACCGAATTTCTAGAAGATAATTGCAGCGTTGTCATTAGACTGATACTAATGGCAATAATAAAAACCACAACATAAGATGCTCGACACTCTGGTAACTACTTCATATATATGATCATTCTAACCCTCACAGCAAATCCTGAGAGAGAACATAAATATTCCCATTGTAGAGATGAGTAAGTTGAGGTCCAGGAAAGTCATCCAGTATGACACAGCTAGGAAGTCATGTATTTGACTCTATGACCCAGCAAAGACTAGCTCCTGAACCATGTTTTGCTCATTATCATTTAAGAGAGTTGGCTAGGCTGAGAGGATACAAGTTAATATGACTCCAATTTCTGTCGTAAACTAGAAGCTTTTAACATGAATCTGTAGACCATCTCTAAAGTCTTCATGGAGTACCAGAAAATTCTTGACAAGCTTGTATATATAACATGTCTATACATTTTTTTTTCTGGGGAGGGTGTCTAAAAACCTCATAGATTCCTGAAGGAGTTCAGAATCCAAATAAAGGTCAGAACTACTGTGCTCAACTTGGGCCAAATTTATGTGTTGAATGGGTTCCAGAAATATGCTTAGCATGATCCTAATTCTTAACTGCATAGCTCAGATAATACGGATAGGCAGGCATATCTCAGGGGGAGGAGAGGAAGAAAGCTGAGCCAGTTGTGGGATTGACTAGCTAATTCAACTTCTTTCCTTCTTGAAGCTTTCCTCAATTTACTCCTATTGTCCCTGATTTTCAGGGTTCTTTTTTGTTTGCTGGTTTATTTGTTTGTTTGTTTGTGAACCAGCGGTATTAGAGAAACTACTAGTGGCTGTCTCCAGCCTAGTCCAGACCTCAAACCCTAGCTCTTCTGTTAAATGTCCTCTTGGTAGGGACAGAAATAGAAGAGTGGGGACCAGCTATAATTGTAAGAAATATTAACCATGCCCTGTCAGCTGAGATTGTTTTGTTCTGACTAAAGAAAGTGCATTCCAGCCTGGCTGGGAGTGGCACAGGGGAGGGGGGGGGGCTCCCTTTTATCATGGAAAGATGAACAGCCTTGGTACAGACACCAGAGGTGCCAGCCCTTAGACCAGTGGTTCTCAACCTTCCTAAGGCCGCAACCCTTTAATACAGTTCCTCATGTTGTGGTGATCCCCAACCATAAAATCATTTTTGTCCCTACTTCATAACTGTAATTTGCTACTGTTATGAATCTTAATGTAAATATCTGTGTTTTCTGATGGTCTTAGGCGACCCTGCTAGCTGTTCGTGACCCACAGGTTGAGAATCGCTGCCTTAGACAATACCCAGCTCTTTGCATACCCTCAGGCCTTCCTAAACCCCCAGCCTGCACTGCCTGTGAACTGCCATTGTGCATACCCATTCTTAACTCTTTGCCTCTTTACTCATGTAATCTTTGTCCTTATACCCAATATAAGGAACTGTCTTATGGGGGGGTTGATATGGGGGTGTGGTGCAGATGTTCATGGATGACCTGATGACCTCTTGCTCTCCCATACTGCTGGCAATATTGGAATAAATTCTCACATATGTGATTCACCCTTGTGTCTGCTGAATTGGGTCAAGTATTGACAGGCAGCCCAGACCCATTGATTGTCTAATTACATCTTTACTCTCACAACAGAGTCAACTACATCCACGTGTATACATCTCAGTATAAATCCCCACTCACCACATTACATCACATAGTAATTATTTGTCTCCGTGTTCATCCCATTCATCAGACTGTTTCTTGGGCAAGAACTATATCATATTTATCTTTTTATTTTATTTTATGGGCATAGCCTGTTGCCTATAATATAGTCAGCATTCAACCGAAGCTTAATAAATAGACAAGTGGTTGGATAGATGGAGGCACTGACAGCGGATATACTTATCACCCTCTAGAAAGGTAAGGCATTGACAAAGATGTCTTCGGAGATAAGAAATCCCCGGGTCTGGGTTACGTACACAAAGACTTACGTTAGCAAAATTGATGAGTATGGGAAGAGAATACATATCACTTATTGGCGCTGTCCTCCTACTAATGGGTAGAGAAGGATGGGGTGGTATAATGGAATTTTGAAAAGGATATAACTTTCTCATTTAGGGTTATAAAATTAGGTAATTGGAAAAGCATAGTGTGCTGCAAAACTTAGATCATCCCTCTGCAGAAGGTGTACCGTGTGACTTCCCAGCTCCCGTTTTATGTAATTTGGTTTAATAGGGAGTGAAAGCTCTCAGGCGCTCACAAAAGCCTAATATTAGCATCTAAGTAATGTATTCTAGTTGCCACCTATCCATATGTGTGATGTATCCTTGGAGGAGCCTAATGGGACATGAGGAATCCTACCATTTTCGAGTACCTTTGATCGTGAGGAGGATAATAATCTTAAAACAATCTGCGAGGATAATTCAGTGAAAATTCCCGGTTTGTTAGCCTGGCTAATCTTTGAGTTAGCTGTGTTTGAGGATGCTATTATCTCTTACCCCATCCATTCCTGTGGTGACCATGGGGACTGTCCTCAATCCTGAGAGCGCCATCCTCATCACCATGGGAACACGGCCCTTTTGCAAATATGAGCGTTAAGTCCACCCTAAAAAAAGTCCAAGGGCTCTCTTGAAGTAGAATCAGAATTCTCCAGGAGGAATTAAGTATAAATCCATAAAGGGTGACAGGAGAGCATAAGCATTTCTGAATTTTACTGAAAGTCCCCTGAATTCCAAGATGTACAAAAGAAAATCCAATCTTTAATTAAAGAGATCAAAGGAGCCCTGACTGGTTTGGCTCAGTGGATAGAGCGTAGGCCTGAAGACTGAAAGGTCCCAGGTTCGACTCCGGTCAAGGGCATGTACCTTGGTTGTGGGCACATACTCAGTAGGAGGTGTGCAGGAGGTGGCTGATCGATGTTTCTCTCTTATTGATGTTTCTAGCTCTCTATCCCTCTCCTTTCTTTTCTGTAAAAAATCAATAAAATATACTTGACCAAAAAATAAAAATAAAAAGATAAAAGGATTGTATTTTACAGAGGAGAGGCTAACGTAAGTCTTTATGTATATAAACTAGACCAGTGGTTCTCAACCTGTGGGTCACGACCTCTTGGGGGTTGAACGAGCCTTTCACAGGGGTCGCCTAAGACCATCGGAAAATGCAGATATTTACATCACGATGCATAACAGTAGCAGAATTTCATGGTTGGGGGTCAGCACCACGTGAGGAACTGTATGCAAGGGTCGCAGCCTTAGGAAGGTTGAGAACCACTGAACTAGACCCACATTAGTGACTTCTCTTCTATGAAGACATCTTTGTCGATGTCTTAGATAGTTGCTCAGTAGGATCACTTGTGTTTTGATGCTTTCCAGGGTATACTAGGACAATAAGCCTTGTTACATGACTTCTCAGGAGAATGAAATTGGAGATTAGAGAGAAGATGTCTGGACTCCACTGGCAGAACGCACCTGATCTTTCCGGGAGTGAAACCTGTTGTTTGTATATTTTAAAGCTATGCTTTGGGAAAGCACGTTGACTTGATGAGGATGTTGCTCTTTTGGTGGTTTGGTTTGGTTTTGTCCAGTTTGTTGGGTGAGGATTATAGTAGGAAAGTTCTGAGACGTTCACCTAGAGGGGAAAAAAAAGAAAAAGAATTTTTAAAGTGACCCGAAAGATAGCACTTCAGTTTCTGAATGAGTTGGTGACACATCATTTGCATCCAGTGGCCTCTAGAGAAATTATTGTCAATGTTGAGGCTACAAAGATATTTTCTTTCTTTTTCTGGTAATAGTGTATCACTAACATCTCACATCTATAGGGAGACTATATTGCATAAGCCATGGGAACTTGTCAATGTTGACATCATCTTTTTTTTTTTTAATATATTTTATTGATTTTTTACAGAGAGGAAGGGAAAGGGATAGAGAGTTAGAAACATCGATGAGAGAGAGACATCAATCAGCAGCCTCCTGCATGCCCTCTACTGGAGACGTGCCCGCAACCAGGATACATGCCCTTGACCAGGATCGAACCTGGGACCTTCCACTCCACAGGCTGACGCTCTATCCACTGAGCCAAACCGGTTTTGGCTTGACATCATCTTTCTGTTAGCACCCCAAGAAATGTCTTGGCCAATGGTTTCAACAGCCAGTAGAACCCTGAGCGAGCAGGCAGAGTTGTATGTCTCTGCTGTGGAGGCTGAGGAAGGGAGGGCAAAGGAACTAGATCCTCACCTCCTTGGGTCAAGCATCAAGGAAGGCTGACAGGTTAAAGGAATAAAAGCACTCTTATAGGCCACAGCATCACTCCCCTTTCATATCAGGGACCAATGTTTTCTAGACTCAGGCTCAGAGAAGTTCAGGAATGAACTGGATTTAACTTTGTCCTCCACGCAAGATTCAGGCTACAAAATTTCTGTTCTTTTCAGTAAAAAAGGCGAGCAGCTGTTTGAAGCTATTCTTAAAATTTACCCAGATATTATTTTAGACTGTGAGGTGCTTATTACATTTCTCTCAGTCCCCCCAACCTCACCACATGTTGCGCTTTTATGTTCATAAAAGGCCCAGCAGCATCAAAGTTTGTCTTTGCTTTGCCACCACTAATAAGGGACTCTAAGAGCAGAAAAGGTACATTCCGTCTTTAGAACACTTTCGCTTAAGCTCTGCAGCGAAGCCAGCTCAATGTTTTAAACCAGCTAATTTTAGGAAGCTTTTGAAATCGGGCACTTGCTTGAAGATTCCAGGAAATTGAATTAGGAGACTCTGTGACCCTCTGCTAGCTGAGACACAGACGGAGGCTGAGACCGGGTACTGCCTTAGTGGGCAATTCTCCCTCAGCCTGCCTTCTGATCTGGCACCTCGAGCTAAGGACTCAGGATGGATTTGGTCTCATTGATTAGGCGCTCAAGAGCTCGTGGGAACAAAAAGGCTGTGAAATTGTAGACGCAGTTCAATTCCCGGTCCACAGGGCTGCTAATAGAATCTTACAGTGCAAACCTGAGTACCCCCACCTTAACGCCCTTCACTGTTTTTTTGTTTTTTTTTAAATATATTTTATTGATTTTTTACAGAGAGGAAGGGAGAGGAATAGAGAGCTAGAAACATCGATGAGAGAGAAATATGGATCAGCTGCCTCCTGCACGCCCCCTCCTGGGGGGGCCCGCAACCAAGATACATGTCCTTGACCAGAATCGAACCTGGGACCTTCCAGTCCACAGACTGACCCTCTATCCACTGAGCCAAACCAGTCCCGGCTCTGATCAGACATTCTACTGCATGCATCATCATACCAGGGGTCTTTGACAGCAGAGACTTTCTGCTCTTCCGATCGATATTCCAAGCGCCAGCCTTGGTATGCAATAAACAGTAATGGGTACTCAGTTTTTGTGCTTTAAGAAGAGATGGGCCGAAATCAGTTTGGCTCAGTGGATAGAGCACCAGCCTGTGGACTGAAAGGTCCCAGGTTCAATTCCAGTCAAGGGCATGTACCTTGGTTGTAGGCACATCCCCAGTAGAAGGTGTGCAGGAGGCAGCTGATCTATGTCTCTCTCTCATCGATGTTTCTAATGCTCTATCCTTCTCCCTTTCTCTCTGTAAAAAAATCAATAACATATATATATATATATATATACGTATATGTATATACGTATATATATATATATATATATATATATACATACATACATATATATATATTTTTTTAAAGTATCAAAAAAAAAGTCAGCAGTGATCTTTAAAAAAAAGAGAGAGATTGGTGGGCATACATTGTAATATATAGATGATGCATCCTAGAATTGTATGCTTGAAACCTATATCATTTGGTTACCAATGTCAGCCCCATAAACTTAATCAAAATTACAATAACAAGAAGAGATTGGGAATCCAGACTATCTGAATTCATTTACTTGTCATAATCATAAATGTTTACTCTCACATGTTGGAACCTAAGGAACCTATAGTACACCCAAAAACAAGCACACTGACTCCAGACGGAGCTGGTGACTTTTGAAATGTATAAGCTGGAATTTGGGATTTAGTTCGGGGACGCACTGAATTCCCAGGGGCCGAGCTGTGGCGAGGATGAAGGTGAATAAGAAAAGGGGTGAGCGGCAGCCAAGTAGAGAGTCTTGAAGGGAACATGTAAAATTCAAAAGGTTCCAGCGCATGAGCTGATAGGTGGAGACGGATACCCAAGTCCACGAAGCCGTGGACTTTATGTTCAGTGTCAACACGGGCAGGCCAATGCATAGTGAAAAGAGCTGTGCTGTTTATTGAAATACCCACGTAATAACCCTCTGCATAGAGAGCAACCTGGTAGACTTTAGACATTTCAGGAAAAAAATGATCCATATTTAAGGCATACTTCCACCTCAAAAATAAATGTATTTTTCCCACAAATCATTTTGTTCACTAGATTTTACTATGTCCTTCAGCATGCCACTATCCTTCCAGTCACCTAAAATATAAAACTTGTAGCCTTTGAGTTTCTTGCACTCTTTTTTTTTTTAATATATTTTATTGATTTTTTTACAGAGAGGAAGGGAGAGGGATAGAAAGTCAGAAACATTGATGAGAGAGACATCGATCAGCCACCTCCTGCATGCCCCACACTGGAGATGTGCCTGCAACCAAGGTACATGGTCCCCGACCGGAATTGAACCTGGGACCTTTCAGTCCACAGGCTGACGCTCTATCCACTGAGCCAAACCAGTCTCGGCTGAGTTTCTTGCACTCTTTGGCTCAAACATTAAGAGTGATAACAGTAATTGTAATAACGATAATCAGCATTCATTGAGGTTTACTAGGTTCCAGGCACCATTGAAGTTTGAATTCTCTTAAGCTTGACGACAATCCATTTGAGACTGATGGTCCCATATTAAAAATGAAAAACAAAAAACCGGAAACAAGAAGACCACTAATAACTCTCCCAAGGACACACACTTAATAAATAATGGAACCAAGATTTGTACCCAAACAGTCTGTTTCTGCAGCTCATATTCTTCAGTGCTCCGTTATACTGCCACCAGTTCCCAAGTAAGGGAATGCGAAAATACTCTCCATTTCTTCTCTCCAGTGCGCGTCTTCACAGAGACTGATGTTGTCCCAGCCCTGCTGACTACTCTCTGTATGAGTCTGCTGGTCTCAGCCTCCCTCCGTTCAGGTTCAGCTCTTACCCATTTGGGATCTGTAAGGCAACATAATACTGGTAGAAAGCATACAGGCTTGAGAAGAATACAAATCAAAGTGTAGGCTCTGAATCGATTACTGGGATCTTTTGCCAGTTATTTACCTTTGTAAGTAGTTCTAATTTATTGCCTCATGAGGCTTTATAAGAATTGCATTTAAAAATATAGTGAATGGTACCTGGTGTATGGTAGTTTTTCTGTAAATTGTAGTGTTTGTGCTAAAACAAACTCTATATGATAGGAAATACGTGAGCAACATACTCCCAACCCCTATTTATACTCTTCTTCTTTTTTAAAAAATATATTTTATTGATTTTGTACAGAGAGGAAGGGAGAGGGATAGTTAGAAATATTGATGAGAGAAACACATTTATCAGCTGCCTCTTGCACGCCCCCTACTGGGAATGTGCCCGCAACCAAGGTACATGCCCTTGACCAGAATGGAACCTGGGACCTCTCAGTCCGCAGACCGATGTTCTATCCACTGAGTCAAACCGGTTTCGGCTATATTCTTCTTGGTGTTAAAAATAAACAAATCCCATTCTCTTCACCATAGTTGCGGGGTTGGAGTAGCATTGAGACTTCGATGTGGCAGGAGCCCTCATATTCAGAGGATTCTGCCTTGTTGAGGATATGTTTTAGGGCATTCTGTAATACACTTTTAAGTGTATTTTCACTCAGTTCCCAAATATTTCAGTTCTACCATATCCCTCAGACATTCTCTAGGGTGAGCGTATATTTTGCTTTCCAAACCTGGACTCTTTTAAGAGCAAAAGCTATGCCCCGCCAGT
The DNA here is from genome assembly GCA_004026805.1 of Lasiurus borealis. Classification (NCBI taxonomy): domain Eukaryota; kingdom Metazoa; phylum Chordata; class Mammalia; order Chiroptera; family Vespertilionidae; genus Lasiurus; species Lasiurus borealis. Next base: position 21,925 of record PVJN01021437.1, on the reverse strand, counting down.
GTGGCTCAGTGTATTGAGCATCGTCCCATGCACCTTGAAGTCACCAGTTCTATTCCTGTCAGGGCACATGCTCAGGCTTCGGGCTGGAGGATGCAAGAAGCATCCTAGAGAATCAATGTTTCCATTTCTCTCTCTCCCTCTTTTTCTAAAAAAAGATCAATAAAAACATTTCTTAAAAAAAGAGTGGAAGTCATACTCGCAGTAAGTCTAATAGTTCCAGGGAAGCTAGCATACATGGTCTTTCCATACATACTCCTCAGACTGCATGTGGTCACCTTTGATCATTATTAAATACAATAAGAGAAAAGAAGAGCCAACTTGTACTAGGTCCCCCAAACCCCCCAAAAATAGCCCTTTCTTCTCAGGACTGGTAATCACAGGAGGCTTAAGTTATCATGAGACACACAGTGGATTGGTGAAAACCTAAAGCCCAGCATTAACTAATAAGAGATTCGTTTCTCTCATTTGTGGGGAATAATAATTAGCTTATTGACTGGAATATCATTAAACCAGTTTACCTATGATAAAGCACCTGGAGTAGGCCATCGCACTCAAAAAGTGGCGTGATCCGTTTTTTTGTTAACTTTCATTGTTATTACTTGTTTTTCTTTAGTATTGACCCCCCAAGGTCAGCTTGCAAACGCAATCTAATTTTTCATCAATAACCCATTACAGATCAAGTCATCTATGAATTTATTGAAGCCTCTAAAGGAACTATAATTCCTGTTTTCACTGCTTAAAGTAATGAGCTCCATAAACTTTATTACCTGCTGTGTACCCTGGCATTTTCTTTAAGTGGTTTTTATCTTAGCTCTTCCAAACATCAACAGATTCCTCAGTTCTAAAAACCTGGGATTTTGTATAGAAGTTGATTTTTATTTAATTCACACCCTCACATGTTTTATAGTTGTCACTCACAGCCTTTCACACTTATCATCATTCTAGACCCGGCGATTTTATTTGCATTGCTTTTAAATTCAATTTGAGTCTAGAAATCTGAAAGCTAGCCCTAGTTTCATGAGTCAGATGGAGGAAGACCGTCTTTTGAGGTTTTGTCACTTATGATCTCTATGACCTAAGCCTTTAAAAGGGACCCTGAGGGACTGGATGCTTTGGGTCACCAGCTCAATAGATAAATGACTTTACATGAATGATTCTTAACAAGGGTCCTTGCATTAATATTATTTCATTATCAGCCCAGTGGGCATGGCTCAGTGGTTGAGCATCGACCTATGGAACCAGGAGATCATAGTTGGATTCCCAGTCAGGGCACATGCCCGGGTTGTGGGCTCAATCCCCAATGTGGAGGGTGTGGGAGATAGCCAAGCAATGATTCTTTCTCATCATTGGTATTTCTATTGATACTGATACTTTTACCTTCCTCTCTGAAATCAATAAAAACATATTTTAAGATATATATTAATTATTAGTTGGTGTGGATCCTCCCCCTCAAATTGAAGGGAGGTTTTTCCAGGAAAAAAAAATAATAAGTTTATTTTTTTGTGTATTTCTTTGTATTTTAGTTTTGTCTGGGTTTCAGACAGATCATTCCTCCAAAGGGTAGAACAGTAGAATCAATAATAAACATTTCCTGAGTGCATTTTAGGGATTAGCACGGCGCTATCTCTTTGTGAGAGAGACACAAAGAAAACATGAGATGTGATTTATATCTTTGCGGCCCAAAGTCTAACAGTAAACTAGAAAAAGACATGTGAAAACTAGAAAACAAGACATTGCAGGGTACATGTCCAAGATAGTCAGAAAATAATTAGCATGAGGAAGGAACTGGTGTACCTCTCTAGTACACTCAAAATCCTCAGTGAGGGGAGGAATCAAATCAGAGAATATTTGTTCTATATGTTAATTTATCAAGTATGTATGTGCATGCTATTTTATAAATAATATCTAATGTTTAAAAGATAGCTATCAAATCTTAATCATTTAAAAAGTAGTTTCCTCTCTTCTACTTCCTCAATACCAATTCCCAGGTGCAAATCATGTTCAATTCTTAGATATTTTTTCCTAATATTAGGGGTAATATTGCCAAACAGCATTTAAAGAACTGATCTCTATTTTTTATTTCAGTTTTACATAGGTTCCATTGTCTTTCAATTTTTTTAAAAGGGTATTTCATCTTCTTCAACTTTCTAAACACATATATTCTCACATAGGCACACACACTCTTCCTCACACTAACAAATTTTCTGTTCTCACCTTTTCCCAGAATAGTTACGCTATAATTTTTACTTAAAATGTAGTTATTTAAATAGTATTTACTGAGGAGCTAAGTAATTTTGGAATGTAATGTTGCTTCAAAATGTAGGTTTACATATTTTTTCTTTTAAATATTATTATTTTACTTGGGACTGACAGGTGAATCAGTCTTGAACCCCTCTTTCTCCTATTTCTTTTCCTCCCTCTCTCTCTCTTTCCATTTTCCCATTCAGGGACCTAAGATCCATTTATATACCAACAGTCTTTCAGGCGTATACATATTCTTTCGAATTTTGGTAACTGAACTCTAGTCATCGATTTTATTTCTTGGAGACACCCCTCTGGGTGCTCCCCCTCTTCCCAGTGTGGGCTGGTGCTCCTCAGACTTAACTGCACATTCATCATCCAGAGGATTTGAGCTCCCAGTAGAACAAATCATACACACACATGCATGCACAGGCATGCACACAGGAACATAGATATATTATCCTGAAATTTCAGGTCCATGGGGCACAAGGGACTTAATCACACAAATGACACTGGATTACTGATTGAGACTACTGATTATCAGTAATCTGTGATTCCAGAGTTAGTAATTGTAAGGGAGAGTTATTTCCCAACTAGAAATCTATATCTAGCTAAAATACCAACTCATGTCGAGTGCCGCATCTTAAATTTTCATGTGCATACAAATCATCTGGGGCCTCAGTAAAACTGTAGATCTCTTTCAGTAGTTTGCAGGTGAGGTCTGCATTGCTAACAGAACTCCGTATGTACCCCCAAACCCAGAACCCTGCAGGTCAGGGATGCACCCTTTAAGTTAGCAAAGCTTTAGAAGATCGCTGAAAATTCTAAGGGGGTTACCAGATAAGAACAAGTCATTGACTGGCTTATTTCACTTAGCATGATGCTCTCCAGGTCCTTCCATGCTGTTTCAAATGGTTAAGAGTTACCATATTTTCTGGTGTGTGGGGTTGTCTTATACGCCGGGTGTCATCTTATAGGGCGAGTATATCCCAAACTCTATATTTTAAGTGGAAAAGTTGGGGGTTGTCTTATACACCCAGTCATCTTATATGCCGCAAAATACGTTAATACTTTTATTACAGCTGTGTAGTATTCCATTGTGTAAATACACCAGTGCTTAGTTTAGTTTAGTTTAGTTTTGTTTTTTTGAAGGCCTGGGCTAGGGTTTGGAGGTGGGCTGGAAAAGGTCAACATGGGGAAAGAGGACATATGTAATACTTTTAACAATGAAGAATTAAAAAATAAAATAATAATAAATAATAATCACAAAATCCTAGAAATGGGTCAATAAGTACAGGAACCTGACAAGTGGAAAACCAAGGCCACAAATGTACAAAAAAATCCTAGAAAATTAGGCTTTCAGCCTGCAGCAGGTGGACAGGGTGCATGAAGTAGAGTTTCTCAGGGGAAAACACGAAGAAGCAGATACATTCAGAGATTTAAGAAGAAAATTATTTTTTCAATCTTAATGATAACTGGATGATGTGGAAAAAAAGAAAACAGCCTTAGGTAGATAGAAAACGTGCCAATTTAAAGAGATAAGGCAGTTATTACTTCTAGAGAGAGAAGCATGTGTCAGAATAAAACATACCCATAGTATAATGCTTAGCTCAGTATCAGACTATTTATAAGGTCATTATTTCACGATTTGTGTTCGTTTGAAATGTTTGTAGGGACTGCAAAATAGGTGTTGGTGGCCAGTAAGAGGAAGGGAAGTGAATAGAGTCTATTTAAAATTAATAAAAACGAAACCACAGAGCAAGCATATCTGTGAAAGTTAGGGGATAGCACAGGAGAAGAAGCTAAACACTTTGAAAGAGGTTGCTTCTGCGGAGATGGACGTGGGTGGTGAAGGAAGCAGGCCTGGGCTGCTGGATTTTGCATATGTTTTCAGCACTGACTTCAATGTCCATAAGTATCACTTTGATAACAATTGAGCATGTGGCTGTGCAAGTGTGTGGCTCCATGGTGACAACAGAAGACATGGTCAAACCTCATCATTTGAGTTCATTCTGCTGGATCCTGAACCCTGGCTAGTTGGATCATTTGTTAACTCTTGGCTTGAAGGCTTGGGAACTAGATTTGGGGAACGCAGTGTCCATTCATTGCTGCTTAAGCCTCTGCTCATCCATCCCCACAACAGACAGAGCCCAGGCCCCACGGGCCCGGGCAGGGAGATTAGATTGGAAATGCCAACTGATCTCGCCTGTGGACTTGACGTGTTCTGACAAGCCACAGGAAAAGAGCACTTGGTGCCTTTAACAGGCCAGTGGCTAGATCCGGGAGAAAGGATTTTCATCCTGGAGAAAAACAGGGCTGCTGTTTGGCAAAACAGCAGAAATAGACAAAGGTGTTTTTCTCCGTGACTCATTTACAAAATTGTATGGTAAGTTGGGAACAAGAGAGCATGCATTTCGCCAAAGAATTGGCCCTCTTTAAATATATATATATATATATATATATATATATATGTATATGTATGTGTATATGTATATATATATGTATATGTATGTGTATATGTATATATATCAAATATTATATATATAATATTTTTATTGATTTCAGAGAGGAATGGAGAAGGAGAGAGTGAGATAGAAACATCAATGATGAGAGAGAATCATTGATCAGCTGCCTCCTGCATGCCCTCACTAGGCATCAAGCCAGCAATGCGGGCATATGTCCTGACCGGAATCTAACCATGACTTCCTGGTTCATAGGTCAAGGCTCAACCTCTGAGCCACACTGGCTGGGCAAGAACCGGCCCTCTGTAGGGGATGCTACCAGATTTCCCGGCCATCATCACTCCATGCCAAGTGCTGACTAGCCATTCTCAATGGTACACACCACGTAACCAAGAACTGTAATGGAAGTGGATAATCGAAAATGCCTCCAAACCACCAAAAAAATAACCATAGGAATTTAAATCTAACACAGGAATTCACTTACTTTTCCAGAGGAATTTTTGGTTGGGCTAATATTTGTTTGAACATCCTGATTTTACTCTCCTGCTATTGCTCATGTAGATAATAGCTGGACATGGGTGCAGTTTATAAATCTGACATGAGTGGGAAAGAAAAAAAAAACTAGCCTTGGCTTCCTAATTTGTTACAGATCATTTGCATATCTGCACATGCACTCACACAGTCTCCTTGACCCCACAATGGAGAGAATTCTAATTAATTAAGAACAGATTTCAACGGATGTAATATTTACAACAACTAAGAATCTTTATATTAGCCAAATGCCCCCACGTTAGTTCTTTGAATTTATCCACCCAGCCATCCTGCCATTCATTCATTTGTTCCTTTATCCCTTCATGCATTCTCCATCGTGTATTCACTCATTCAGCTAATACATCGCGAGGACTACTATATCCTGGGATCTCCGCTCCTTACAGGAAGATAAGGAGTCAGTAATGCATGCCTAATATTTCCATTTGTGAAGCTTACAGGCGAGACTACTGCGGTGAGCACCGGATTCATCTGAGGAGCCTATTAAAAATGAAGATCCCTGGGTTCCAGTCCTGAGGCTCCAATCAGCAGATATGGATTAGACCAAAGCATGCGTTTTAACGAGTGTTCTAGAAAAGCCTGCGGGAAATAGCCTCACTCTGGGAAGCAGGCAGGGAGGTAGGGGGGTGGATTGTTCCAAATATCAGCATTGAAGAAGGCCTTGGACTTCTTGGCAGCAGAGAGAGGGCCAGATTAACCTGATACCATCCATGGATATGCCTCCTATGGATGCCATTGTTCCTGCTGGGTGGCCAGTCAGCCCACATGCTATTCTGGGGCCCCTGGGTACCCATTCTTGTGTCTTCAGGACTGTGCCAGCAGTGTGGGGACAGGAGCCTAAATAAACTGCGGCTTCTGCTATGTTGCTGGGACAGCGGTAGACCCTGTGGCAGGGGCTGTCGGTGCTGTGACCACTGCTACATCAAAGCCAGCCAGCCGAGACCGGTTTGGCTCAGTGGATAGAGCGTCGGCTTGCTGACTGAAAGGTCCCAGGTTCAATTCCGGTTGGGGGCATGTACCTTGCTTGCGGGCACATCTCCACTGTGGGGTGTGCAGGAGGGGGCTGATCGATGTCTCTCTCTCATCGATGTTTCTGACTTTCTATCTCTCTCCCTTCCTCTCTGTGAAAAATCAATAAAATATATTAAAAAAAAAAAAAAAGCCAGCTCCAGCTGCAAGCGAAACTGCCATTTGCAGGGACTCCACTGAGTTCTCTGGAGCTTTTCACAGAACAATTTCTGCAATGCGCTGAACGGAGTACAGGTCCTCAGATGTAAGCGGGGATCAGACTCAGGGGAAGAGCCTGCTAAGATCAGATTTCTGGCCAAAACCGGTTTGGCTCAGTGGATAGAGCATCAGCCTGTGGACTGAAGGATCCCAGATTTGATTCTGGTCAAGGGCATTCTTGGTTGCAGGCACATCCCCAGTGGGGGGCATGCAGGAGGCAGCTGATCGATGTCTCTCTCTCATCGATGTTTCTAACTCTATCCTTCTCCCTTCCTCTCTGTAAAAAAAAAAAAAAATCAATAAAATATATTGAAAAAGAAAAAGATCAGATTCCTGGCCCACATCCCCCAGTGCTTGATTCAGAAGGTCTGGGGTGGGGTCTGCGAACCTGCATTCCTAACCAGTCCCCAGAGGGATCCTGGCTGCTGGTTCCGGAACCTTACCTTGAGAATCTCTGAGCCTCTGTGGCCAGGAAACTGCACATAAGCAAAATCGACTTCCATCTGCTTCTATCCCACATCCTTCTGTGGAAGAGACCCACCCAAGTGCAAGTGACTGTGAAGTCTGGAAATGCCATTTGCAAAGGAGGTAGAAGTCATCTTCTGTTTGCAAGCATCATCTTCATTTCTGTGGCAAGTGGAGACAACAGCAAAGTGTGTGTGTGTGTGTGTGTGTGTGTGTGTGTGTGTGTGTTTCATGCCTTTGCATTGGCTCCAACTCCCCTGTGACTCTGTGAATGAGTGATGTCCACAATGCCCTGTCCTCCACAGCTTTTTTTAAAATATATTTTATTGATTTTTTACAGAGAGGAAGGGAGAGAGATAGAGAGCCAGAAACATCGATGAGAGAGAGACATCGATCAGCTGCCTTCTGCACACCACCCCACTGGGGATGTGGCTGCAACCAAGGTACATGCCCTTGACCAGAATCGAACCTGGGGCCCTTCAGTCCGAAGGCTGACACTCTATCCACTGAGCCAAACCGGTCTCGGCTCCTCCACAGCTTTGCTCAGCGCCTGCAGATTCAGGCCTGTGGATTCTTTCATGGAGTCCATCCATCCCAGTTTGGTCTTCCTCTTTCCCTGCTGCCTCTTATTTTTCCCAGCATAATTGTCTGTTTGTCTTTTGATAACAACCCCGTCTTCTCGCGATGGGTCCAAAACGGGACAGCTTTGGTTTTGTCGTCTTGGCATCTGGTAGTGTTACAGGCTTAATCTGATCTAGGACTCGCTTGTTTATGTTTCTGGCCGTCCACAGCGTGTTCATAGTCCTCTAACACAGAGCCCAAATGGCTTGGGTTTGCTTTCCCTTTTGCAACAGCGAACCCTTCATTTTGGAAACAGTTTTATCATCGTGTTGATTAAAACCAACAGGTGCAGGTGTTTTTCTAGCACCTCAACTGAATACTTGGATTTAAACTCGGTCTTCTGACTTACCTACTTCTCCGGGTGTTTCATTTACAAAAGAGTTAAACCCTCACATGGACTCATTTTTAAAGCTAAATCATTTTGTTTTCTCATTATGAACGTAGTAAATGAGCATTTAAAAATAGAATGGGAAGTTACAAATAAGCTGTATAATCATGACAATATTTTACATATTTGAGGAGAGGTTTTTAACATGCGGTGTTGTATCATAAGTGTTTTTCTCATAGTTACTAAAATATTCTTTTGAGACAAAAACCATTCTATCCAAAGGACAAAGTAAAATAGGAAACAAAATATAGTTTCCCCCAAATTGTTGTAGGTGTAGATAGGAAACAAGGTAAAGCTGTAGGTGGGAATTAGCTTTTATTGTTTAATCAAGCTTTATCACGCCAAATGAAGAGATGGGAACACAGAATACAATTTCCAGAAATAAAGTCGCCCTGAGCTCCCATAGAAATGCAATTACATTTTATCTACCTGCAACTCCCAGGTGAAGGAGTAAATGCAGCTCCCTACGCAAGTCTAACTTTTGTTTGTTTCTCTTTTATAAATGTCAGATAGCTACCTTTTCCTGTTCTAAAGTTGTGTTTTCCTAACCCTCCATCCAATAAATAATATCATATTAATGCCCAGCATGACCTGGGTAACCAAGAATCAAGCTGACCCAATTCAAATATTTCTCTTTCATTAACCAAGAAAGCCTTTGTCAATGGTTTTCAACTTGGCCTGGATCGCAGGGAAGCTTTTAAAAATACTGAAACTTGCCGAGACTGGTTTAGCTCAGTGAATAGAGTGTCGGCCTGTGGACTGAAAGGTCCCCTCTGTTCAATTCCGGTCAAGGGCATGTACCTGGGTTGTAGGCACATCCCCAGTAGGGGGCGTGCAAGAGGCAGCTGATCGATGTATCCTTCTAATGTTTCTAACTATCCCTCTCCCTTCCTCTCTGTAAAAAAAATCAATATTTTAAAATATTTTTTAAAAAGCTCGTTCTTCAGAAAAAATAGTAAAAATAATACATTTTTAAAAATAAAATACTGAAGCTATCCCTGGCCAGTGTGGCTCAGTTGGTTAGGGCGTCATCCTGTGCACCAAAAGGTTGCTGGTTCGATTCCCAGTCAGGGCAAATGCAAACAATCAATGTTTCTCCATTTTTCTCTCTCTTCATTCCTCTCTCTCTAAAAATCAATAAAACATATATATTTTAAAATACTAAAGCCAGAGGCCCAACCCTCACAGAGGGGAAGTCCCTGGTCAGCACCTTAGACCTTCCCTGGGAAGTTGCTAAAAACAGCGAATCTCAAGCACTATCTCGGACCCAATGAATCAGAAACTCTGGAGCTAGGTTTCAGCCATTGATACTTTAAAAAGCCCGCTAGGTGATTCAGGTGCCCGATCAAGTTGAAGAACCATTACCTCGGGCCACTGAGCCATTCCGATGTGTAAAAAGGGGACAAAGTATTTATTCAACTTTACAAAATTATTAAAAAACCACGAACGATATAAGAACTCACTTTGCACCAAGCGCTGCACTACTGTTTCACATGGTTTGACATCGCTTGTGTCAAGAAGCCACTGAAGAGATGCTAGTGTCATTCCTGTCATTTCAGTGAAGTGTCAGACACAAAGGCAAAGTTATTTGCCCCAAACACACGCAGCTAATTAGTGACTGATTTAGGGTTTAGATGCAGTTGAATTCTACAATCTCCATTTCTTAGCATGGCAATACAGTGAGTGGTACCTTGAGATACGAGTTTAATTCGCTCCGTAACCTTGAGGCGTGGGAAACTATGAGACGCTCAAGTCGCTGTAAACTGGGGGGTCATGTGCAACCGGCTGGTCTCAATTACTCGTATCTCAAATGTTGCTCGTATTTCAAAGCAAAAATCGCTCGCTTGACGGTTCGTATCTCAAAAATCTGGTATGTTAGGGCACTCGTATCTCGAGGTACCACTGTAACAGTATCCCGAGGATTCTGAACGCATGCCTCTCTCCTGCCCTATTTCAGCACTAGTTACCTGACCTGCAAACTCTCACAGTGTTGATTGTGGCTTAAATACCTGTATAAATAACCCTCGATAAGTAATCGCCCTTGTCAGCAGGTTCCAGAAGCCTCCCCAGCTGGGGCCTCCTGGCTATTCTGAGTGTCTCCGCAGTCAGCAAAAAACGGGGAATGGGAGGTGTATCTGTGAAGGAGGGGCTGACGCAGTGATCTATCATCCAGATCATACTAACCTCGGGCACTTTCTGGAACTCTGCCTCTTCACGTTCTCCAAAGAACCTGCCTTGATTTCTGGACGTGATCTTGACTCTCGGGATCCTGAGTGGAAGCAGCGAGGCCCTAAAGTAGCTCCTCGGAGAGCCGGCTCGAACTTTCTCTGCCATAAGTGATGCACCGGATGGGAAACAGCCCCGCACGTAGGAAAGCTCTCTCCAGCCGTAAAAGCATTATTATTAAGAACATGCCCCACCAGGGACACACTTCGGCAATTAGGAAAGAGGAGTCTGGCTTGTTTAAAGGAAGACAGATTCTCCATAAAAGAATTTTCGATGACGAGATGAATTCTTGCCATCTCCTTCCTTGGCAACACTCAGGGCAAGGGGGAAATCACCCTGTATCTTTACATCCGGGTTCTAGTTCTGGTCCGAAGTTCGCATTCTCACAACTGGCCCCGATAAGGCTTTTTTTTTTCTTTCCCCTCCATTTTCGGAACCAAACACTCACAGGAAAGGAACATTGTCCTTGAGTCTGCGACTTTCTTCCCCAGGAAAACAACCTAAGTGAGTTTTCCTCTGTTAATATCGTTTCCTCCGCTGCTATGACCCCAGAGCGCGTTTTCCTCCCCATCCCGCCCCACCTTGGTGTGGCTCAGCTGCCTCTGGCCTTCCCGCTCGCCCGGACCCTGCTGTGCTCTTGATGGTGTTGACCTGTTTCACCTGCAGCTTTCTATGAGCCAGTGGTTTCTTTACTGGAGAGAAATGCAGAGAATTGTTTTCCAACACTTGCCAACTAATTTATTCACAAGCAAGTCCTTAAAGATAAAGTAAAAAATATATATATCTATATCTACCTTATCTATCTATCTATCTATCTATCTATCTATCTATCTGCCAGGTATAGTGGTACCTCGAGATACGAGTGCCCTAACATATGAGATTTTTGAGATACGAACCCTCGAGTGAGCGATTTTTGCTTTGAAATACAAGCAACATTTGAGATAGGAGTCATCGCGCGGATTGGCCGGCTGCACAGGACCCACCAGTTTACCGCGACTCAAGGGTCTCATAGTTTCCCACGCCTCAAGATTACTGAACGAATTAAACTCGTATCTCGAGGTACCACTGTATATTAAATCCAGAACACAAAAGGCACTACTAGCCACAGGACAATGCCAACCTGGGAAAAGAATTCAGAGGTACGGCCACCCAAAGGTAATTGGAAGACTCAGCTCTCCCCTCTTCTGCTTTGCTGTCTTTAAAATCCACACTTGAATTTCGATGACCTTAATTTTACATCCGAGCTGGTTATTGTCAAATCCCAGAGTTTCAACTAATATTAGCCTTTTTATTGAGACTCAGAGCCATCTGATATTACTAAGAGGAATAAAGGGAACAGCATCAGCCGGAGTCTTACACTAAATCCTTACAATACATAATATGGTCAAGCAAAGAATCATCCTAATTTCTATGCAGGATGAAAAAAAGGATTAAGCAAAATTATGCCTAGATATTTTCTCAATAATAATAATAATAAAGGTCAGGCAGAATGGATCTTCTTCCACCTTCCCCCCATAGTAACTTCTGATTCTAATACAGTGGTACCTCGAGATATGAGTTTAATTCGTTTCATAACCTTGAAGCGTGGGAAACTATGAGACGCTTGAGTCGAGGTAAACTGGTGGGTTGTGTGCAGCCGGTCTATCCTCACGATTACTTGTATCTCAACTGTTGCTCATATTTCAAAGCAAAAATAGCTCGCTCTACGGCTCGTATCTCAAAAATCTTGTATGTCAGGGCACTCGTATCTTGAGGTACCACTGTATTCCCTTCCATGGAGTATCTTTCTGTCTGGTCCTTTCACTGCGTAGGCCTGACACCATAGCAGGTACCTGGTGGGACTGCGAGGATTATTCTCTCCGATGCTCACTCAGCCTGAGTCTCATCCGTCCGGGCTGGTCTGCAATGCCTGAGAACAGGGTGACAGAGAAAAAAAAAAAAACACAAACAAACACACCAACAACCTTTTCTAACAGCCAGAAGCCTTGCTTCTAGGTTAGACCGCATCATTTATTGAGCGAGTGACTTCAAACAAATCAGATTGTTTTCTTCTTCATGTTATGCTTTCCAAATGAAGACATAATGTCCTGTTGTCATTGTTGCTCCAGTGAGACCATCGGTTGAAACATGTTTGAGAAACTTGAAGTCCTCTGAAACGCAGAGAATCATGATTTTCACTTTGCCCTGCCATGTCTCTCCCGCCAGATGCTAAATCTCCCGGAGGGGGGATTTGCTTTAGATATTTGTTTGGATCCCACTCAGGATGGACCCAATAACACAGGACTGTAACCTAATCAGCATCTGATAATGACCGCAGAGAATTGCCCCATAAACCCCCTGTCCTAAACCCCGATTTTATTGCTTTTGCTAAAAATGGAGAGTCCCAAATACAGAGTTTTTACTTAAAGAGGACAATTCCCAAGCCGTTATTTAATGACGTGAGCAGGATTAAGCCACAGGATTAAGTCCCCCTGCTAGACTAAAACATGCACGCTCGCTCCTCCGCTGAGCAGTTTTGTGCAGACTGTAAAACAGCTCTGGGGGGCATGGTTTTCATGAGACCATCACCTCCCTGGAGCTGCGGGCATCAGTCATGCCCTCGGATTGCACGACGGAGTATGACTACATCTCCGCAACCAGCTCCTCTTCACTCCTCGGCCCCCATGCCAGCAGTCAGCCAGCCTCGCTGCGTCCTTCATTTACATGGAATAATCGTTGTAGAAAAAGATCGACAAAAACTGCCAGGGAATCGTGTCTTAGGTTTAGTGAATGTGAGGGTTTCGGGCGCTTTCATGGCAGCCTCTCTGTGGCACAGGGGATGGAGGCCACTGTCCTGAGTTCTGTCCCCCGAGGCACCTGCTCAGGGATCAGAAGAGTCTAGGCCAGTGGTTCTCAACCTTCCTAATGCCGTGACCCTTTAATACAGTTTCTCATGTGGTGGTGACCCCCAAACATAAAATTATTTTTATTGCTATTTCATAACTGTAATTTTGTTACTGTTAATAAATCATAATGTAAATATCTAATATGCAGGATGTCTTAGGCGACCCCTATGAAAGGAACGTTCGACCCCCAAAGGGGTCGAGACCCACAGGTTGAGAACCACTGGTCTAGGAGAGTGCCACTCAATTAGCTCAGATCTTCTCTTCCTTCCTCTTCCCCTCCCCTTCCACTCCCTCTCCTGCCCTTCCTCCTCCTCCTTCTTCAATATATTTTATTGATTTTTTACAGAGAGGAAGGGAGAGGGATGGGATAGAGAGTTAGAAACATCGATGAGAGAGAGACATCAACCAGCCGCCTCCTGCACACTCCCCACTGGGGATGTGCCCGCAACCAAGATATGTGCCCTTGACCGGAATCGAACCTGGGATCCTTCAGTCTACAGGCTGATGCTCTATCCACTGAGCCAAACTGGTTTCAGCAAGGGGCTCACTTCTTGATTACTATTTAACACAGGAGCTGTGTGAGCTCTGAGGACATGGAACCCCAAAGAACACTCACTGGGCGGAGATCAGCGCCCCCCTGTGACGGTGGGTGGTGCAGGATCCACAGAGGTCACTGCAAGGTCACTGCCCATTCCACGTGGAAACAGGGAGGTGAAGGGGGACTTTCCTGTCTCCCAATTTCCAGCAGCGCAGACGCTGGAGGAAATGCACCGCATTTGAAGAATTTCTTAATTTTCCTTAGGATACTTTCCAACCAGTCAACAAACATTTTTTTTTTTTTTTAGCTCCCACAAAGTGCTAAGCTAAGCACTGTGTGGATATGTATAAATTAGCTAGTATGTGACTTATATCTCTTGGGAAAACCAGGAAGGAAAACACTGAATAAAGGCAAAAAAAAAAATGACTGAAAATTTACAACTCCCTTTTCGCCAATAAATCAGAAGTTCAATGAGGACAGAGATGGTGACTGTTTTAATTTTTTATTTATTGCACCTCACCTCTCTCAATCCAGTGCTGTAGCACATGCCTTAACATGTAACCGATATTCAAGAACTGCTGAATGAGCATCAGAGAGAATAATAGTGTGGGGAAGATTATGAATGCTCAAGACAATAAATGCTAAAGAAAATAATTAGTAGCTAAAGTAGAATAATTCAGCCGAAACCTGTTTGGCTCAGTGGATAGAGCCTCAGGCTGCGAACTGAAAGGTCCCAGGTTCCATTCCGGTCAAGGGCATGTTTCCTTAGTTGCAGGCACATCTCCAGTAGGTGGTGTGCAGGAGGCAGCTGATCGATGTCTCTCTCTCATCGATGTTTCTGACTTTCTATCCCTCTCCCTTCCCCTCTGTAAAATATCAATAAAATATATATTTTTTAAAAAATAAAGTAGAATAATACAACAAGGCACAGCGAGAGTATAGATCCAATATCATGAGTCCTTCCTTCCTTCCTTCCTTCCTTCCTTCCTTCCTCCTTTCTTTCCTTCCTTTCTAACAACAGCTTTATTGGAAATATAATCCATATACCATACAACTCACCCATTTAAATTGTTCACTACAATATTGTTTAGCATATTCATAGAGTTTAATAACAATAATCTGATTTTTAAAACATTTTCATCCTCCCCAAAAGAAATCTTAGAGCCATTAGGTGTTACTTTTATTCTCCTGACCTGCAAACCCCAGCTCTCCACAACCACTCATCTATTTTCTGTAATTTTAGTTTTGCCCATTTCATATAAATTAAACTATACAATATTTGGTCTTTTGTAACTAGCTTCTTCTATTATGTTTTTGAGATTCATTCATGCCGTAGCTAATATAATACTTCATTTTATTTCTTTTAACCAAAATATATTCTATGGAATGAATATATCACATTTCATTCACCTATCAGAGTTGATGGACATTTCCATTATTTCCACTTTTGACTATTATGACTAATTCTGCTATGAAAATTTGGAAATAAGTTTTTGTATAGATATACATTTTTATTTTCTTGGGTACATGCCTGGGAATGGATTTACTGAGTAATACAGTAGCTCTATATTTAACAGCTTGAGAAATTACAAAACTCTTCTCAAGTGACTGCATCATTGTGTATTTTTATGAACAATGTATGGCCATTCCAAATTCTCCCCATTCTTGCTAACACTTGTCATGGTCAGTTTTGTTTTGTTTTTTAATGTTTTTATTGATTTTTTTTTAGAGAAAAAGGAAGGAAAAGGGATACAGAGATAGAAACATCAATGAGAGAGAAACATCAACCAGCTGCCTCTAGCACATCCCCTACTGGGGATCAGGTCTGGAACCTGGATATGTGCCCTGACCAGTAATTAAACTGTGACCTCCTGGTTCACAGGTCTACACTCAACTACTGTGCCACAGCAGCTGGGCACCCTCCTTACCGCTGACAACCACCAGCTTGTTCTGTGTCTCTATGGATCTGTTTTCATTTTGCTTTGCTTGTTTATTTGTTTTATCCTTCAGATTCCACATATAAGAGATATTATATGGCATTTGTATTTGTCTGTCTGACTCATTTTACTTTGTATAATGCCCTTTGGGATCTGTCCATATTGTCACAAATCCTATATAATAAAAGGCTAATATGCAAATTGTCCCCTCAGGAGTTTAACCAACCAGGAATTTGACCACTTGCTATGACGTGTGCTGGCCACCCAGGGGCAGCACAGAAAGAAGGAAGGCCCAGTTGGAAGCCAGCAACCAGGGAAGGAAGGCCACAGCTGGCAGCCAAAAGGCCTTGATTATCCCTGATCGCCAGCCAGACCAAGGTACCCTACCCATGCACAAATTTTATTAACTGGGCCTCTAGTAACAATAAATAGGCATTTGGACTACAGAGGACATCTAAGCTAAAATGCTGGAATTAGGTTGTTTTATAGCTTTTCTAGTCAATTGTTACCCCTGCCTTACTCAGGGAACTTAATATATATATATATATATATATATATATATATATATATATATATATATATATATATATATTAGATGTATCGTGATTGCCTCTGGATTCCCAACTTTCCAACTTTACAAATTGGGAATAGACAAACCTTTATTATAAACAATCATGGGAAGATAAAACTGAGGCCAAGACATATTGCCAAAGAGTAGATTGTGAAGATAACAGCTAATTATTTCATTTTGATATTGATGGAAGTTATTCATGATAAAAGTAAAAGTAAGAGAAGAAAGAGGTTCTTTACTACTGTAAAATTTGGGGTAGCCCAGCCAGCTTGGCTTAGTGGTTGAGTGTCATCCTATGAATTGGGAGGTCACAGTTCGATTCCTGGTCAGAGAACACGCCTGGGTTGTGGGCTTGGTCTCCAATCGAGGGTGTGCAGGACCCAGCCAATTAGTGATTCTCATCATCCTCATCATCTTTATTTCTCTCTCTCACTTTCTCTCCCCGCCCCTTCTCCTTTCCTCTCAGAAATCAATAAAAATACATATTATTTTAAAAAGTTGGGGTAGAACCATGTATACAATAACAACATGTATCAAAACATAAGCCATTTCGGTACTTTTTGAGATAAGAGGTGGGACTGTGAGTGCTATGGAGGTGATGGTTTGTGATTCTTTTTTCCTATCTCCCAGATACAGACAATGATGTCTCTCTTGGAATTATTACTCATGGTTATACCATGGGATGTGACTCATGGATCCATGAGGAGACCCACAGATAATAATTCAAATTTCCTCTCACCATCTACAAAAGACCACAATCACTTAAATCCATGTTCTCCGGCAAAAGAAAGCCTTTCCTTAATATTACTTGAAGGCTTGGCATCTGTTTTATTCCTCATTACGGATAGCCCTACGGCATTTCTCCACTCCAGCCTTCTTCGATGTCGCCTTGATTTAGGTGAGTCCTCAGTAACTCCTCTATTCCGGCTGCTCCTCTAATGTTATTTGAGGAGATTAAGACCTCCTGTGTTTTTTAAGTGGTAAGATCAGGTAAATTAGGAAATGGTGATGAAGAACTTATAATAGTGTCTCTATATCTCTGGGGAGAATCTATTATGAACTAATATATTTATGCCAATAGGATTTGCCATTATGTACCTTAAGATAATACTGACTGTCTCACCTAAAGAGGTAACATAGGGAGATGGGAAAGACTTTGGCCCATTCAAAGGAGGGTTGTTATGGTAGGAACTGTGTCAAACATGTACATCTTTTTTTTTAATATATATTTTATTGATTTTTTTACAGAGAGGAAGGGAGGGAGACAGAGAGTCAGAAACATCGATGAGAGAGAGACATCGACCAGCCTCCTCCTGCATGCCCCACACTGGAGCTGTGCCCACAACCAAGGTACATGCCCTTGACTGGAATCGAACCTAGGACCCTTCAGTTCGCAGGCCAACACTCTATCTATCCACTGCTCTATCCACTGAGCCAAACCGGTCTGGGCAAACATGTACATCTTTTTTATTTGAAGGTGCGAGCCCAAGGGAAGCTTGTTTTACATACCATATTTTCGGCGTATAAGACGACCCCCGACTTTTCCAGTTAAAGTATAGAGTTTGGGATATACTCATTCTATAAGACAACACCTGCCGTATAAGATTACCCCCAACTTTTGAAAAGATTTTCCTGGGTTAAAAATTCATCTTGCCAAAACTGGTTTGGCTCAGTAGATAGAGCATGGGCCTGTGGACTGAAGGGTCCTTGGTTCAATTCCAGTCAAGGGCATGTATCTTGGTTGTGGGCACATTCCCAGTGGGGGTCTTGCAAGAGGCGGCTGATTGATGTCTCTCTCTTATCGATGTTTCTAACTCTCTATCCCTCTCCCTTTCTATGAAAACTCAATAAAATATATTTTTAAAAAGTCATCTTATACACCGGAAAATACAGTACAGTGGTACCTCAAGAAACGAGTTTAATTCGTTCTGTAACCTTGAGGTGTGGGAAACTATGAGACGCTCGAGTCGCGGTAAACTGGTGGGTCGTGTGCAGCCGGCCGATCCTCGCGATTACTCCTATCTCAACTGTTGCTCATATTTCAAAGCAAAAATCGCTCACTCTATGGCTCGTATCTCAAAAATCTCCTATGTTAGGGCACTCGTATCTCGAGGTCCCACTGTAGTTGATTCTGTCTCTCCCAGCCTTCTCCTGTCTCACATTGATAGACTCATTCACACACTCTGTCCATGGGAAGTCCTATAGGAGCACATTGTGCCCGGTAAGTCACCAGCCAGTTTTCCAACTTCCAAGCAAGAAACCCTGTCCCATTCCTTCAATCCTGTCCCCATTCTGTGCCATCCTCTGCAACCCACCCCACTCTTTCCCTTTGTACTTCTTCCAGTCTCCAGATCTCTAGCCCATTTCTCTCCCTCGAGGGGAGAATTTTCCCTCAGTGAATCCCTAAGGCAGAAACACATCTTCAGGAGGCAAAGGTGAGAACTTTGTGTCCATCAGCTTTGAGGAGGACTCGCATCCCAGGAGTCCAGGCTGATAAACAAGCGACAAAACCAGGAGATGCACCTGAATCCCGCTGGGCCTGCCCTACCTCAGCCTCCCCAGGCCCTGCTGCCCATTTCTCATCAGGGTCCAACTACAGAGACATTGCTCCTTGGGTCTCTAAGAAGAAAATGAAAGTGCCACATCGAGGTGAAAAGAGCAGAAATTAACAGCTGGGAGATATTTAGTGATGGAGACAGTATCCATGTGCCCTCGGCATGAGGAGGAGGCTGGAGGTTGGAGTAGAAAGAAGGGGTAGTGCCGAGACCAGTTTGGCTCAGTGGATAGAGTGTCAGCTTGTGGACTGAAAGGTCCCAGGTTTGATTCCGGTCAGGGGCATGTACCTTGCTTGCGGGCACATCTCCACTGTGGGGCGTGCAGGAGGCGGCTGATCTCTGTCTCTCTCTCATTGATGTTTCTGACTTTATATCTCTCTCCCTTCCTCTCTGTAAAGAATCAATAAAATATATTTTAAAAAAAAGAAAGTAGGGGTAGCAATGAAGGCTGCTCAGTTCATCTCTCCCCTGATTGTCACATGATTTTGATGGAAACCCGTGTCACTGGCACCCTTTCCCCTGCACCCAAAATCAAGTAAAAAGGAGACAAGTAGGCGATCGGTATTCCTATCTGGTTTGAGTTATTTCCATGTAGCCCACGCTATTTTCACTGTGAACAATTATGATCGCTAATAGACTTTAAAGTGTCTGGCTGAATCCGTGTTGTTGATTTAAGGGGAAAGTGGCATCATGCCTCCTCCTGAGGTGCGTGCAGAGCCTCCAGCAAGTGCCGCTCAGACCTAATTTATACACCGGCCGGGGGGCTGACGATCGAGGCCTCCTCAGACTCTGAACCTCAGCTGGGTTTCAGAGAAGAGAATCCTACACTCAAGTCAGAAGGCTGATCTTGTGATTTTTGCAACTTGATTTATTATTTTCTTTTTTTGAAAGCTTTGGTTCCTTACAGGCCATTCCTCGCTTTCTGCCTCCTCTTCTCTCTCTCAGGCCATTCCTGCTTTTCCCAGGACGCGTGCCTATTTATGCCCGCACTCTGGCCTGAAGGTGCACCAGCAAGGACTCTCTCCCAGACAATAACGGGGGGTTGCTTATTATTCAATCACGACTGCTCTTATTTCTCTCAGGATTACTTAGGATGCTTTCTTGGCTGCTGCTGGGTTCCTCCTGCGATCATTGCAGGCAGGAGGCTAAAATGGCAATGCATTAAAATTTTTTTAATAAAAACAGAAATGAAAGACAATCCCCATAGCTTCATTTCCAAAAGAGGGGAGAGGGGTGAGCTTTGAAGAGCCAGTGGAAGCTCACCGGTTGGGGAAGGGATGGCTGGAGAGTAGCTGATGCCCTGATCCAGGTCCCCAGCAAATAATAGAACAACTTCCGCATGGGTGAGGACTCCCGGGAAGACAGAAGTGGGTATGATTTTATGATCCATTAAAAAAAAAACAACAAAAAAAAAACTTCTTGCCCTCAATTAGTGAAGCCCTTCAATATTCCTGATGGGAGACAAAGGGAAAATAAAGTTATAATAAGTGAGGGCAAATACCTACAAAATGAGAAGTTTGCACTTTTAATGGAATATCATCAGTCTTGTTCCTATCTGGTGATCTGGGAAGTATGAGACTCTTCCTGTTTAGCATTGACACCTTTAGAAGGGTCTGGTAAGACATCAGGAAATGTAATTACATCCCTCCATTACTGTTCTCCTCTCTGTAGTTGACTTACTTGTTAAGTCTTATTCTTCTTGCTTCTGTCTTGCTTTTCTTTTTTAATATATTTTATTGATTTTTTACAGAGAGGGATAGAGAGTTAGAAACATCCATCAGCTGCCTCTTGCACACCCCCTACTGGGGATGTGCCTGCAACCAAGGTACATGCCCTTGACCGAAATCGAACCTGGGACCTTTCAGTCCACAGGATGATGCTCTATCCACTGAGCCAAACCAGTTACAGCCTGCCTTGCTTTTCTTTCCCCGTGTTGTCTTCTGTAGTCCAGACACCTGAAAAGGCAATCAAGGACCAACGTCCCCCTGCTGGTAGAAAAAGTCACCTTGCAGGGAGCAGGGACAAGTCGGTGGAGAAAGATTTCATCAAGCTGAGAAAACACGATTAAGACCAGAATGCCAAATAAAGATCCATACATGTCAAGTCTTACTGCATACAGGTCACAAACCAATTACACCAGTAAATGAGAGAAAAAAAAAACACGTTCATTTGCAAGAGGTAACCCGGCAAGTGTATAAATTAGATTTAGCTGATGTTGCATATAATAAGTCCGCAGCATGACATATCTTACATAAGATTGAACTACATCTGGAATTAGGGGGTTAGAAATCTCCCTTTGTTCCATGCCAATCAGAATCGAGAAGATTTGGTGTACTGTGCACATCACACTTGAAGGAGACCGACTGAGACAAGGTTTTATATAAGGGGGACTAGAATGGGTACCTTAAAATAGAGATTTTTACCTTCTAATGAGCAGACACGAGCTGGGGAAGGTGAGAAACAGCCAGAAACCTTCTCACAGTCCTCCTCCAGGTTCCTATTACCTCCTGGACTGTGAAATCACCCAACTCCTGCCACTCCAAAGAGGGCGAAAACCAGGGGTGGACAATGCTGCTTGTTGTGTTTGTGTGTGTGTGTGTGTGTGTGTGTGTGTGTGTGTGTGTATGTTTTGTTTTTCTTTCAAAAAAATAGCAAGTAACTTTTTATTAAATATCTTAAGACTACAGCAGATTTTTGTGGCAACTTATAAATACATTGATACTTTGAACCCCAAAAACATGATAACCAAAAAATTCACTTTCAAATGCAAAGCAAAATACCCTTTGTTCAGGGGAGGTTCGGACGGACGCATAGTTTATTTCATTTTTATGTTTCTAATCCTCACCCAAGCGTACTCTCTCACCGATTTTTGAGAGAGAGAGAGAGAAAGAGAGGAACATCAATCAGCGGTCTCCCTCAGGTGCTCTGACGGATAACAAAACCTAGGGACATGGCTTCACGTCTTTAAACCAGTTTTCTTTTTTTTTTTCCATCATGGAAAGGAGACTCAATGAGCCAATCCTCTTTGCTGCTGGAGATCCCGCTTCGGGGAATATTTTGAAGCGAACAAAATGGCCCGTGCCTGCCAGGATTTAATTATCACTGGCATCTGCAGGGGCCTCGGAAAGCTCTGGAAGGCCCAGAGTCATGGCTCCACGGAGGGGACCCGGGGAGCGGGGAGGACTGGCAAGGTGCTCTCCCCGCTCAGGCACAGTGGCGCTCTTCAATTATTCATGCAGCTTAATCCAGTGGAAAAAGCT
>PVJN01021436.1:0-34642 GCA_004026805.1 Lasiurus borealis | reverse complement strand
AGGGAGGGAGGGAAGAAGAGAGGGAGGTAGGGAGGAAGAGAGGGAGGGAGGGAGAGAGAGAGAGAGGGAGGGGGAGAGAGAGAGAGAGGTTAAAAAAATTTGCTAAGTGCTGAAGGGCTGCCTAATTAAACCGCGAGATTTATGCTGCTTTAATTCTTGTTGGGGGTTTATATCCAAAATGTTGCTGCTGGTTCCCTTTTTCCTGGGCTGCAGTACCTTTTGTCTCAAGTCTTAAGCTGGATTAGAACTGACTACCTTTGTGGCTGGCATCCTTCTCTCCCCCCAGGCAGGAGCCCTGATTAATGTGTACACAGATGGCTCCGTGCTGCTGACCCATGGGGGCACTGAGATGGGCCAAGGCCTCCACACCAAGATGGTGCAGGTGAGTGGCCTGCGGAGTGTCTGTGGAGGGGAAATGTTGGGAGAAACTGAGGGATGGTCTATCCCGGGAGCAAATCAGGCTGAGACTCTGAGCCTGGCTCTGCTGCCCATTAAATGTGACCTTGAGCAAGAGTTTCCTCATTTGTGCCGGGGGAGGGGGGTTGGCCATGTGCTGTCTGAGGTCATTTCTGTCACCAACACTCTAGGGTTCCGTGTGGAAGGTGGGTGCTGTGTGTATAAAGCTAGCTAGTTCTGCACAAGCGAGATGCTCGCAGTGGAGTTGGATGGTGAAACTGGATGAGAGTGGGCACACCTGCTTGGCACTGGGGACTGGCCAAATGGGATTTTTTTTTTTTTAAAAAAAAGGGTTAGCTTTAAATGGCACTTGACAAAAATTTTATTTTTCAATTGCACTTTACAGTTAATGTTATTTCTGTAATAGTTTCAGGTGTATAGCATAGTGGTTAGACAATCATATACTTTACAAAATGTTCCCTCCTATTTTTCCAATATCCACTTGGCACCATACATAGTTATAACAATATTTTTGGCCATATTCCCTAGGCTGTAATTTATAACCTCAGGACTCCATTGTAACTACCAACTTGTTAAAAGGCACTTTAATCGCCATGAGATTTAAAATTTTTTTTCCATCCAAACCATTTCTCAAAGGGCTGCTTCAAGTTCAGGCAGACATCGGAACATTCCAGTCTCAGTAGAATTATAGTTTACAGAATTGGTTCCTTGCCTGTACCTGTGAACCCGAATCCTGTCTTGGGGGAAAGGCAGCCAAGCCCCATGCTCTCCCCTTCCCTAAAGGAACATTCTCAAAGAATCTTCTCTGTCATATATATGTTGTCTTTCTTCACAGGTGGCCAGCAAAGTTCTGAAAATCCCCACCTCTAAGATTTACATCAGCGAGACAAGCACTAGCACTGTGCCCAACACCTCTCCCACGGCCGCCTCTGTCAGCACTGACATCAATGGACAGGCCGTCTATGTAAGGAGCCTCAGGACCCAAAGGAGCTGAGGGCCAGACCAGGGCTCTGAGCTCAGAGAGTCCCTGGGGTGGGAGCTGGATTGGTCCTTGCAGGCTCTTGGCTGTGACCTTGCCTTGGGCTCTCTTACTGAGGAGAACCCTGCTCCTCCAAATACTGAGCTAAAAGAGAGAAACACCACCATTTCCATCAGGGTCAGGAAGGATGAGGGAAGGAGGGGAAGAAGAGTTGGATAAATACAGGGGGTTCTGAGAAAACATACTCTTGGTGTGAGAACTGGCCGCCAGACCATGGGCTGAAATTGAAATGGGATTGGCCAGGTCAGACCTACCTGCTTCTCTCCCAGGTGGAGGATATCACCAAACACATGTGAGAAAGAACCTCCTTAGGGAGCCCTCAAACATTTTACCTGTTGGCAGTGTGAGAACTGGCTCAGGAAGTGCTCTCCAAGCACCGGCCAGCGGTGGTCCCTTGTGAAGTGTCTAGTGGTTTCCACTCTCACCTCGGTGATGTCTTAGACTAGTGGTCACCAACCTTTGGGACCTCACGGACCACCAGTGGTTCATGGATACTGCTGGCCACTGCTGTCTTAGAGGGTGGCAAGGCTGTTTGAGTGGCGCCCTGGGCCCAGCATCCCCGGGAGGTGGCTCTGTGGAGGCTCTCTGGCTTTCCCTGTGCCGGGCAGGGCATGCAGCGGGCTAACGGGTCTGTTGTGCGGTGGATGTGTTCTTTAGGAAGCTTGTCAGACCATCCTGCACAGGCTGGAGCCCTTCAAGAAGAAGAATCCCAAAGGCTCCTGGGAAGACTGGGTAAGTCTGAGCTTCTCCAAGTCGCTCTTGCAAAGGAGAGTGAAATGGAGAGCAGGAATAGGAGTGTTGATCTAGTCACACAGCAGGGAGAAGTTGATGGAGTTTGCATGCTTTCCCAGGACAAGTAGATGCTCACCCTTGCTGCGTCCCGTTTCTCAGGGATGTTCATTGACGGAAGTCACCGAGGAAAATGTTTGATCTAGGATTTTGACAGTTCTGAACCCACCTCACTGAGAATCCTTCCCTCGGCCTAGTCCCACACCTCATTTGTCCACAGGCTTGATGAGCTGGGTTTTCTTCAAACTCCTTCTCTCAGATGTCTGCCCCTACCAGCCTCTCCCCTTACCCAGTTTTGGAGTCTGGGTCTACTGAGATTCCATCTGTGAGGTAGCGGGAGGGAGACATTACACAAGGGTTACATCATTTCTGTGGTTTAGGGAGTCACACAACAAGCACTCCTTATAAGAATGAACCCGGTTCTCTGATATCTGGTTGGGAGGCCGGCATGTGAGAAACCCTGGGAGGGAAGCTGCAGGAAGGCTCTGAGGTGGGAGACTACAGCTTTTCCAAGAGGCAGAACTATTAATGGTGGCCCTGCTTCACCACCCCCAGTGTCAGAATGGGAAAACTGGTCACATAATATGTGACTGCGCATGAACCAGCTCAGACAGTACAAGAGGTTCAAAAAATGAACTCTTCCTGTCATTTCCAGTAGGGGGCCGTGCAGGAGGCAGCTGATGGATGTTTCTCATTTTACTCAGCCTCCCATAACCTCTCCTTCCCTTCCCACACTCATAACACCACACACATAAATACCTCATGGAGGTAGGGGGATTTGGGTAGGTTAGGTTTTAGCGTAGATTTGGAAGGTGATGTTAATGTTTTCAACAACAGCCTTTACAATCTGTTGACTTGAGCTTTGTCCTCAACCATTAGCTGTATAGTCCAGTGTTCTTTATAGGCAGATAACCTCAAAAAGAGCCGTGATAAAAAAGACACGATCAGGAATGATAGGCACCAAATCTCGTCAGTGTCTGTACTGTATTGAAAATAAGCCATTACTACCACTACCACTATATATGCATATATTTTATTCTATATACATATGGTAAGGATCCTAAAGAAACTTTTCTAAATCTCTGTTTTCTCATCTATAAAATGACGATAATAATAGTACTGGTTTTATAGGGTTGTACCGAATATTAAGTCAGATGATGTATGCAAATTATTCAATAGCATCTGGTACATAGCTCAGAGCTTGATTATTGACATTAGTCATGATGCAAACTATCTCAACAATAAATTAAATCTTAGTGCTGTGCCAGTGCTAGGGATAACCTAGAAAATGTACATAGTTAAGGAGATAGAGTGGATGGATAGTTGGATGGATAGCTTTATTAATAGGAAAGTACCCATAAGAGCATAGGTATCAAATAAACAATGTAGAGAGTTGCTGTTGTAAAGACCGAGGCAAGGCAATTGGAGGAGTGGCAATGGCATGTGAGCCACACCAGAGAAGACTAGAGTCCTTAACATCACAGATTCGCTCTGTAGGCAACGGGGAGTCATCGAAAGTTCTAGAGTAGGAGAGTGACATGGGCAATGCAGGATGCTAAGATGATCACTCACCTGGGCTGGGTTACACAGAAGTTGGGGAGGCAACTTGAGGCGGGAAGACCAGTTATGAGACCATTGCAGTACTTCAGGCTTTGATGTCAAGGACCTGATACAGGGGTGGTGGTGAGGGTGTGAGGTGAGGTGTGGAAGTGAGAGTCACCAGTCAAGGGTTGATCAACACCTAGATGAGGAGGATGAGCGTACAAAAGCTTAGTGCTGGGTCACAGTTACTGGAAACCATGCTCAACCCTTCCTGATGGCCATTTCTTCTCCTCAGGTTACGGCTGCCTACCAGGATGCAGTGAGCTTGTCTGCTACTGGGTTTTACAGGTATGTATGGTGGTGATCTCACCCATCTCACAATGTGCTGTCATTCTGGCCTCTCAGGTCCTTCCCAATCCTGAATTCTATCAGCCTGTGGCTAGGAGAGAACAGTTCTACCCAAACTCTGATCTCTTCAGTGTACTTCCACTCATTTCAACGTAAAGATGCTTTAAGATACGTGGGATTACCAAGCTATGTTCCCAGGAGGCAAACGCATGAGCTGCCATATTAGAGACCCCCATTCTAGTTCTGGTCTTAGTGGACTATTGCCCTTAGGGAAATCAGTGATTCCCTCTGAACCTGTAACCTCATTTATGACAGAATGGGACAGTTACCAACCACTCCTCCATGAGCACTCCCCTGTGACAACCAGGAGCGTCCTATGATCTGAGTTACCTACGCATGCTACTTTGTACTATGCATTGGGTTTCTTTCTTTTTCTTTTCTCTACTTTCCTTTTCTTTTCTTTTCTTTTCTTTTCTTTTCTTTTCTTTTCTTTTCTTTTCTTTTCTTTTCTTTTCTTTTCTTTTCTTTTCTTTTCTTTCCTTTTCCTTACTTTAATTTCCATTTCCTTTTCTCCTTTCTTTCCTTTCCTTTCCTTCCCTTTTCTTTCCCCTTCCTTCCTTCCTTCCTTCCTTCCTTCCTTCCTTCCTTCCTTCCTTCCTTCCTTCCTTCCTTTTATCATGCATCGGATTTCTTTATGGAGACTTTCCTTCAAAAGAATGAAAGGAAGCCTGGCCAGTGTGGTTCAGTGGTTGAGCATCAACCCATGAACCAAGAAGTCACCAGTTTGATTCCTGATCAGGATACATGCCCAGGTTGTGGGCTAAATACCCAGTAAGGGGCATGGAGGAGGCAGCAGATTGATGTTTCTCATTAATGTTTTCATCTCTCTATTTCTCTTTCTCCCCCTCTCTCTAAAAAGTTAATAAAAACATAAAAAAGAGAATGAGAGTAAGATTTAGAGCACATGGTCTTGTTACAAGATGTGGAATTCAACAGAACTTAAAGTGGATTTAGAAAAGAGCACATATCTTCTGTGACTTTAAAATTCAGTCGCTGCATAAAGAGTTAGAGACCCAGCCCACCTGATTTGGAAGCTGAAAAAAGACAAAATCATATCCACTGTCAGCCACAAGGTGTTAGCTTTCTCTGGGAAGTTTAATCAGGGCCTTTTCTTTCATAGATCAATGGATTTGGCAAATAATTCAATATTTACTTCAAAAGATCTTGAAGATATATTTTGTAGGCAAAGTAATGTTTTGTCAGTGCTCCTTGTGTTATGTAACATTTGGTGTACACAAACATAAGCTAGTGCAGGTTTTCTCACAAATTCCCATTCCAATGTTGGAGTTGACAAACTGGGGTTATACACAGAAACACCCAGATGAAGGTGGGCAAGCTAGAGGTCAAAGAAAGTGGTGGTTTCCCCTGGGAGAAGGCTTCTCCCTCGGCCCCCATTGGTGTTCTTCTCATGCAGATTCTGATCACATTAGCTCACATAATTTCTGTGTAATGTATAGAATACCATAGGTACTATTATTAACTCTGGTGTGATAATACACATAGACACACACACACACACACACACGTACACACGTGTATATGGGAGTCATACAAAATTAGAATTATATAAGATAGGATTGAGGAAGAAAAAAAATGTAAGAGGCCATCTGCTTCTATTAATAACACTTTCCTCAAATCATTTGTTGAGATTTAGAAGGAACCAATAGATGAAGAGTAATGCAGGCAAGAGGCTACTAAAAGATGCACCCAGGCTGGTCTGAGATACTGATCTGATTAACTTGTACCTTGAGGAAGCAGGGCAGGTGAGCCCAGGAGTCAGTGCAGGAGCCCTCGATTCTGAGATCTTGAATTCTAGCTCATAGATCCTCTGGAGGGTGACTTTCACATCCTTCGTGAGCTGGGAGAACTCGGTCAGTTTCCACCACGTAGAGGTCAGCACACTGACTCTAAACACCGCTCAGCTGTACAGAATGATTCACCCAAGGGCCAGTGGAAAAACAGATCAGTGCTCTGAAATTCCTGGGTTTCTCTCACAGGTTAAAATGTCCAAAGCACATGGGCTACTGGGAAGAACAGCTGAATAAGAAAAAATAAAACCTTTGGGTCTTAAGATTTTGTGGGACAAGCCATTTGTGTGTGTATGGGGAGCGGGGGTGGGGGTGGGGGAACGAATATTCATTTTAATACACATGCAGTATCTTCTCTTTTCTCCCCTAGAACACCCAATATTGGCTATAGCTTTGAGACCAACTCAGGGAACCCCTTCCACTACTTCTCCTATGGGGTGGCTTGCTCAGAAGTGGAAATTGACTGCTTAACAGGGGACCATAAGGTAAGATGTTTGCAAAACTTCAGTACTAAGGCGGGGGTGGGGGGTGGGTAGGGGGAGAGAAACAACTCAATTATAATACCAAAGACAAACTCTGTGGTTGGGAAAATAATGCCTTATATCACGGCTTGGGAAACTCCCTTTAAAGGACCAGAGGGTAAAAACTGCAGGCTTTTGGGGCCACAGAGACACTGCCTCAACTCTGTCTTTGCAGCACCCAGACAGCCAAGACCTATGGGAACAAACGAGCATGGTGGCGGGCCCCTAAAGCGTTACTGGCGCACACCGAGTGTGGATTTCATGCAGTGTTCACGTCACCACATACTCTTATTTCGGTCTGCTATTTAATGATGGAAAAGCCATTAGTAGCTCACAGGCTGTCCAAAGACAGGGAAACAGCTGGACTCAGCCCATGGAATGTAGTGTGCTGACTCCTTCCTTACATGAACTACCCAGACTTAGGTTCAAAGCCGCAGGAACCTGCAAATCTGTCCTTCCCACTCACACGTGGGTGTGTGTGCAGTTATTTTGGATTACCGAGTCCCTGGTCACTCCCACCCCTTCCCCAGCTGTTCCTAAGAACTCAGACTTCAGCAGTGATAGTGGCAGTGGAGACTGGGGACTGTCTGAGCATGCCCAGAGCACTCCGCTTGCCATCTGGGTTGGCACTTCATGGAGACCCACCTGTCCTTCCACATATGATCCCCTTCTTCTCAAGTTGCTTTTACTTCCTTGTCCGCCGTAGAACCTTCGCACAGACATCGTCATGGATGTTGGCTGCAGTCTGAACCCTGCTATCGACATTGGGCAGGTAAGGCTCACAGGAACCTGGGTGGTGATGGACTGGGATGCTGATGTGTCCCATCCTCTTCCCAGGGCCACCAGCCACAGCATCCTGTCCAATGTCATTTTTACGTGGGTCTGAACACGTTCCCCAGAGTGTCTTCCGCAGAGTGAGGCTTAGATGGATGAGAGCCCACCCACCTTTTGAGGCAGAAGGCAAATTAATGGATTGTTCTAGAAAGGGCTCCTACACCTCAGAGAACAAGATGAATGGGGAAAACACTGGGTATGCACATGCACGCACACACACATGCCCGCATGCACAGGCACACACACATGCACAGATGGAACTGAGGTTTGGGATCGATGTGCAGGCAGTGAGGTCCGAGGTCAGCGAGCTTTCCTCTCCTCCTTTCTCTCCCACCCAGGACAGCAATGTGTGGAAGCCTGGGTTTGAGCAAGAGGGGTAAAGGGATGGCCAACGAAAAGCACTTTGGGAAAATGTAAGAGTATTGGACAGAGCAGGGGGAACAGGGGGAGACTGAGGGAGGAATCAGGACCGGAAGTACTGAGCACCTGGTAGAACATGTGAATCAATCTCTCTCTAGAATGGACAGTTACCGAGTATACAGAGACCTCATCACTAGTCAATCAGTTCATTCATGTATTAAACAATCATGCGGGGAGCCCTTGCTCTGCGCAGGCGCTGAGCTGGGCACCGCAGACACAAAGATGGTTAGTTAGCACCTGGTCTCCCCTAAACACTCTTGTTTGGCAACATGGCACCACCTACCCGATGGTGAGACTGAGGCTCTGTGGGCCAGCAGAGGGAAGCTGGAGCAGAGGCACTCCTTTTCCCAGAGGGAAGCAGGGCTGGGAGTTCAAAAAGCCTGCAATCCACTGTCAGAAATCTCCTCCTCTCTCCTGGGGCTGCTCAGAAGTGCAGATCCCACTTAGCACACGGAGGAGCGTGGGCCCTGAGGGACACTCAGCACCCACTAGCCCAGTGATTCTCAACCTTCCTAAGGCCGCGACCCTTTAAGACAGCTCCTCACGTGGTGGTGACCCCCAACCATGAAATTATTTCCGTTGCTACTTCATAACCATAATTTTGCTACTGTTATGGACTGTAATGTAAATATCTGATAGGCAGGATGTATTTTCATTGTTACAAATTGAACATAATGAAAGCATAGGGATTAATCACAAAAACAATATGTAATTATATATTGTGAAATATTTATTTCTGATTACAAATAAATGAAATTTTGTCTTGAATCGTGGTGTAGCATGGGTAACGGTCTTCATAGGACAGCAGTAAACTACATTGCTACACTTTGCTACACCGAGGAGCGGGGTGTTGGTTCCTAAGACCATGGGAAATAGGTGTTTTCCAATGGTCTTAGGCGACCCCTGTGAAAGGGTCGTTCGACCCCCAAAGGGGTGGCGACCCACAGGTTGAGAACCACTGCATTAGCCCGTGAGCTCTTGCCTCCGTGCAGAGCAACCATTTCCCCAGTGGCGACGAGGAGGAGCATCTGCACTGTCCCGTGGCAGGTTTTGATGGGAGATTGTGCTGCCACTGCATGGCCCTCTGGAGAGGTTGTCCCGGGTTGTGGGGGGGCAGGGAAGCAGTGCAGGGCTGTTTCCAGCTCCATTCCAGGCCCCGCTCCGGGTGGCCTGGTGCCCGTGGTGGAACAGGACCTGTGCCCGGGGAGCGAGGAGGCATGTGTCCACCGTGTCCGTCTGCCCTGCAGGTGGAAGGCGCGTTTGTCCAGGGTCTGGGCCTCTTCACGCTGGAGGAGCTGCACTACTCCCCCGAGGGGGACCTGCTCACCCGCGGCCCCGGCACCTACAAGATCCCGTCGTTTGGCAGCATCCCCACGGAGTTCAGGGTGTCCCTGCTCCGGGACTCTCCCAACAAGAAGGCCATCTACGCGTCCAAGGTACTGGCGCCCTGGGCCTGGCCTGCCTTCCTGTCTGCACCGGGAGAGGCCTCGGGTATTGACAGGCCACCTCCCCTTCACCCTCCTCCTCCCCCTCCTCTCGGGCCAGGGGGTTCCTCTGAGAAGAGGGCTTGATACTGGCTTTGGCCATGGTGGTGGAGGGGCGGGCAGTCCTGCCTGAGAACCAGGGAACCGGATGGAATGTGACAGCTCCTCCGTGTGGCAGAAGCCAGCTGCTTTGGGTGCAGCGAGGAGTTCCTTAACCCAATCCTACAGGCCACACCCTGACCTATATACCCTATCTCAGTGTCCATCCTGGAGGTTTGGTCCTAGACACGATCTCGCAGATACAGTACCCCTGTCTCCTATGAGAACCAGCACAGTCACTGAAGACGGGGCAGTGCCTCTGTGCACCCCATCTCCTCCTTCAGGGGCTGCCCTCTAACCCTAAGACTTGACCAGCATGCCTGAAGGATGATAACTATCCTCCCCAATATGTATGGGAAAATGGTTGAAAATCAGTCAAGCTGATTGATGTAGTCCTAGGTCTAAGGAAGACTGTTGATCATTTGAAAGCAATGAAACCCACCCATTTGCTCATCTCATGGGTTAAGTCACCATGGGAGCATCGGGGTCACTTTGCAACCCCTGCCACTGGCTCATGATAAAAATGCAGTTCTGGCCCAGCTGGTGTGGCTCAGTGGCTGAGCATTGACCTATGAACCAGGAGGTCAGAGTTCAATTCCCGGTCAGGGCACATGCCCGGGTTATGGGCTTGATCCCCAGTGTGGGGTGTGCAGGAGGCAGATGATCAATGAACCTCACCATTAATATTTCTATTTCGCTCTCCCTCTCTCTTCTTCTCTGAAATCAATTAAAAATATTTTTAAAAAGTAGTTCTGGGTGGCCCACCCCTAGAAATTTTGATTCTGTAAATCTGGGCTCGGGCCCTGGAACATGCATTTTTAACAAGTGTCCCTAGTGATTCTGGTACACAGTCTCTGATCTGTGCTTTGGGGGACAAACCCACCTCTGCTAGAAAGTGTTTTTAATTCATGTTTGTCATGGTGCCTATATTCCCGTAGACGCTGTGTGTATAATTACGATGCTGGTACGTGTTGGGGTCAGGGTTACAGGTAGATTATTTCCCTAGGTTCATCACTGTGAGGAAAGGGTTAAAATTCATGCCAGGTTTTGTTTGTTTAAAAACCCGTAATTACTGAATACAGTGGTACATTGAGATACGAGTGCCCTAACATACGAGATTTTTGAGATATGAGCCATCGAACGAGCGATTTTTGCTTTGAAATACGAGCAACATTTGAGATAGGAGTAATCACGAGGATGGCCAGCTGCACACGACTCACCAGTTTACCTCGACTCGAGAGTCTCATAGTTTCCCACGCCTCAAGGTTATGGAACGAATTAAACTCATATCTCGAGTACCACTGTATTACATTTCATGGAACATTATATTTGCATGGCGTCATCAAGGAATCACACGGTAAGAATTCAAAGAAATATGCTGACAATGTCGAGTCAGTGTGAGTGTACTGGGCCCCTGGTTGACTGGGGCCTGTCAGTGCTGGTGGCTGGTGTCCCAGCATCACTGGCCCTCCTGCGGTGGAGGCCGGGGCTGCTCGGCCTGAGCTCCTATCCCCCACGCTGTCCCCCCCAGGCTGTCGGGGAGCCGCCGCTCTTCCTGGCCGCCTCCATCTTCTTTGCCATCAAGGACGCCATCCGTGCAGCCCGCGCTCAGCATGGAGACAATAATACGAAGGAGCTCTTCCGGCTAGACAGCCCTGCCACCCCGGAGAGGATCCGCAATGCCTGCGTGGACAAGTTCACCACCCTGGTACGATGGCTCTGGAGCACCCACTCAGTGTGGGGGGGATCTGGGCACAGGCCCGTGAACTGCAGGGGCGAGGTCCGCAGGGGGACAGAGGTATTAGGCTCTCTTTCAACCACACAACCACACACCGGCCATGGCCACCCTCCGCTCTCCGGTGGAGGCACGCCCTTGAACTTGCAGGAAAAGAACAATAATTCCCCTTAAAGCTGCAGCTTGTAGGGAGGCCTCCTTAGCGGAAGGAGCGCTGTCTATACACCCTCGGATTTCATTATTTTCCATGAAGATGAGGGTGACAGATAAAGCTCCCAAAAAGCCTAACTGTTAGTATCCATCATCAGCATGTGTTTTGAAACCCTTCTTTGCTAGAAACACTGTGTGAGGTACAAAGGAGACGGGGAGATAAAGAAGAACGAGTTAAATACAGTGGTACCTCGAGATACGAGTGCCCTAACATATGAGATTTTTGAGATACAAGCTCTTGAGTGAGCAATTTTTGCTTTGAAATACGAGCAACATTTGAGATAGGAGTAATCACGCGGATCGGCAGGCTGCACACAACCCACCAGTTTACCGAGACTCGAGGGTCTCATAGTTTCCCACGCCTCAAGGTTACGGAACGAATTAAAGTCGTATCTCGAGGTACCGCTGTAATTAGGTGACCCACAGTTGTTCTGTGATTACCATGTGCCACGCAGATCTGGGGACGCACAGGGGCCCTTGAAGACTTTTCAGCCTTTCAGGAAGCCACGTGGTCTCATTACGTGGGTAACCAGCTTGGAGATGTTTGTAGCAGAATAGCACAGGAATTCCATGGACGTTGGGGTCATTTGGGGAAGGCCCGCTGTGGCACTCCTAGTGGACGATGCCTGGCGACAGAAGGCCGGGCCAGGACAGTGTCTTCTACTGTTAGACCCTCCGAAGCAGCCTGGGCTCTGAGTCTGCAATGGCAGCCTCCGATGAGGCAGCAGAACCAGGTTCTTCCCCACCCCCAAGTTGTATTCCTGGGTCATTTGGTGGGACATTTGACAGGCCCTTTGAATTTCGAAGTGAAGTAGGTACTTATGGGCCCAAAGTGTTTCAGGGACGGGGAGGGGACAGGAGAGCCCCTGGGGCAGGCACATCTGCCAACCCAGACCTCAGCGCTGAGAGGAAGGGAGGCAGATGCGGCTTTAGTCCCGACATCCTTCAGGTCTGCCAATAGCATTAGCTGGGGGTGGGAGTGGGGGGTGGGGCGGGAGCTACCAGGCAAGGAGGATGCCCACAGCTGTCAGCAACCTTCCCACAGCCCAGTACCTTCCACCATGTCCCCAGGGATGACAGGTCCCCAAACCCCATTCCCTGAGAGGGGAAGTGCTGCAGGACTCCCTGCAGACTGCACAGGCTGTTAAGTTAGCTCCTTGCAAGCAATCTGATGCGCAGCTCAGTGACATAATGAGCACCTTTGCTCTGGCAAAACACACCAGTGACTGAAAATCCCTGCAGGGGGCTTGACCGAGCAGCTGGTTCTACGCTTTTGAGAAACTGTCTCCTAGAAGGGACTGCTTCTGAATTTGGTCATCCCTGTATCTTGAGAGCCTCCTAGAGTGCCTACCACCAAAAAAAAAAAAAAAAAAAAAAAAAAAAAAAAAAAAAAAAGCTCAGTAGAAAGGAGGAAATGACTAGGAAATTAAGGGGCCCCTCTAGGGGGCATCTCCAACAGTTGGGACTGCACAGTGGTGTTTGGGCTTAGAATGGTGGCTGGCAGTGGTGGGAGGTGGCATGTGCAGAGGGTGGGAGAGGGCATGCGCTAGGGGAAGATCCTTGCAGTGAGTTCCCTGTCTTTCCTTTCCAGAGTGTCACGGATGCACCAGGAAACTATAAACCCTGGTCTCGGAGGGTCTGAAGAGAAAGCCCCCAGAAGACTCTTCTCGAGCGAAAGCACGGAACATGCCCTGAAGAACACGAATCTGTGAAAGCCACAGGGTGACGATGCAGATCACTGACTGCATTGGAAGATCCTGATGAAAACATGTGATTTGTAAACAGAATGATAAGCAAATTCAGACCTATGAGGCCCAAGGCCCAAGTGGCTAATGGACAATGAAGGGTCCTTTCAGGTCTGTCTTAATCATGTATGTGATTAAATAGATTCAGGGAGTGTTTGTGCTATGTCCCAACTCACTGGACAGATGGTATAATGTCAAGTGCAGACAGTGTCTGTTCTTCTGGAATCCCACAAACCTCCAGGAGCTTAACGGAAGCTTCTTTAAGCCCACGTGCCTTCCTCAGGCAGCCTTTCCTTCGAACCAATGAACATCGTATTAAAACCTCAGATCCATACACAAAAAAATCTTAATGGGACAATGGGATGAGATTCAAGCCTCTAACCACCTCTGGGTCATCGGAGAGAATAAAGAATGACACAAATTCAAGGTTAATTGGGTCTAATTTTGTTAAGTTGCATAAAGTAGGATTACTCCATAACACCCAAACCAACGAACCCAATTATGGAGTGTGCCTACTATGGGATGGATTTCTTCTCTTCCCCTTTTGGTATTTAAAAAAAAATCAGTTTTAAAAGTCTTCCCTGGAAGCCAGAATCCTTTCCATCTAGAAATGATACCCCAAAATCAGGATCAGCCAGAGGAAAAGCCGTCCAGGAGCTGGGGTTCTCATCCCAGCTGTGTCTCTGTCCGTGCAACCCTGGAATGTCACTTCCAGGTTCTGTACTTCCTTTTACTGCAATGAAAGGATTGGGCTGGAATAATCTCTAAGGTCTTCTCCAGCTCTAGAAGTCTATAAATATGTGACCTGAAAACTCCACTTATGTAAGGGACCTGCAGGTGCCAACGAGTTGGCTCCCTTTCTATGGGTGTGATAAACTGCTGAGACTACCTAGGACTGGTAAGGAGAACAAGAGGAAGGCAGCCACCTCTGTGGTTTCTCTCCCTGGTGATTGCATCACTAGGTGGACGATGTGACATTGTCAGGTGCCTTCACTGTATAAAACACCCACCTTCTGCCTGAGAGTGTCCAGGTTTCTATGGAAGGAGAGTGGAAACCAGGCCGTTGAAGCTAAAGCTTGATGTCACTAATAAATGAAACTGTTAGCTCACTGGCATATGGAAAATGCTTAGTAATTGCCATAACCGCACTAATGGCTAATGTCTGCCATGTCTTATTCAGCCTTTGTTCCTGGAGAATGCTCTCACACTTACACACACACACATTTTCCTACAAAATTCCCTTCCTCGGAGTATTTTACACAGTGTGAATCAAACTCAAGAACTTTAGAAATTGAACCAGAATTTGTCTGTTTCAAATGATTTCTCCGAATGTTCCAGGGCATACCCCAGGCTGATAGGTGTCAGCTGCTATTAGCGTGACCGAAAGGGCTGAACAATGACTGTGAATTCCCTTAGAAGCTTAGGAACAGAGGCAAGGCAGAGAGGCCACCAAATAAGCAAGTGTTTGTGGCTCGAGGTGCTGTCTGCCTGACACCCCTGGTCTTGCCCTGCTGTGTTGGTCAGAAAACTGCCTCCAGCCTGTCTACAAAGTGAGGATCCTTGGTCATAAGACTGCAGCCAACAATGCCTGCAGTATCGCACAGAAACCTGCAGAGGGCGATGGAGGACAGGATATGAGGATGCAGTGTGCAGACCCCTCAGTATTGCACATATGATTAATTACTAGGGAACCGACTTTGGCTCTCACCATAGGCCAAATGCCTTCAAAAGTCTCTCCAAGAGCCAGATTGGAGGCTGATGTAGGGTTTCAGATGGACAAAAATCTCTTCAAAGGATCTCTCTGAGGATGATGAGTCAGTCTGAAAGTCTGGGTTCCCGATAATGGGGGAGATGGGGCCAGTCTTGTTTTCTGAGTATGCAACTTGCCAGGTGTGGAGTTTGGTGCTTTACTTATGGCTGTGGTCGGGAAACTGCGGCTTGTGAGCCACATGAGGCTCTTTGGTCCCTTGAGTGTGGCTCTTCCACAAAATACCACATGCCCGTGAGCATGTACAGAGCGATTGAAACTTCGTGGCCAATGCTCAGAAGTCGGTTTTCGGCTCTCAAAAGAAATTTCAATCGTTGTACTGTTGATATTTGGCTCTGTTGACTAATGAGTTTGCCACCACTGACTTACGGAGTCTCATTTTTTCCTCCCAGTGCCCTTAAAAGGTGGGCCTTTCATCTCTGTAATGACATGAATGAGAGCTAGGCAGAGGGCTTCGGCTTCCTCAGGGATGTTTCCCCGGGAAAACCACCCCGGCCCATGGACTGCCATATGGCCAGGAAACCTGGCGTGTACGGGACTTGATCGGCCTGTCAGAGTGGACTCAAGCGGAGCAGGCTCACAGAGGCTGGGGGAGGTGCCTGAATGCCTACCTGTGCCCCTGGAGGCAGGGGCAGCATCCTCACGCTGGCGGGCCAGGCTGCTGCACCTCTGTCCCAAGGCCGAGGGCGAGCAGCCTCCTACTTCAGGGCGAAGTGGCTGGGAGATCAGGATGAGAGGACAGAATGGGTGGAGGTCAGAGGAGGGACCCGGCAAGGGATAAGGACAGAAATAGTCCCAGCTGATTGATTTATGACGGGACAGCCCGAGCCCCTGATATTTTTATCTTTTGCTGAAGAGGAGCCTGGAAGCCATTCTATTGGCTGCCTGATTTAGATGCTGGGATAAGGCCGCTTCCTGGACCTGCTGAGGCTGACATCCCCGGAGGCCCCCAGGCTCAGGGGCCTGCCCTTTTGTTGTGTCTCTGTCCTGATCTGGGGGCCTACTTGTTCCCTAAGGCAGGAGACACATCCCCTGACAACCCTGTCACCTGAAACAAAGCAGCCCACTGACCGGAGTGGACATGTCAGGCACTGCCCGAAGGGTTTTGGCGTCATCTCTGCCCTTGAACTGGCCTGGCCCTGGCCTTGCACAATCCCCAGACCGCTCAGCATCCCAGAGTTGGAAGGACCTCGGGGACCATCAAGTTCAAGCTCTTTGCTTTAGAGCTGCAAAATGGAAGCCCAGAGAAGGTAACGGACTTGTTTAGGGTTGCACAGCCCTTTGGTGAGAGAGACAGGCCTACAGCAAGGCGGTCTGACTGCTGGTCCAGACTCTTTGAAGTAGATCAGTATATCATCTCGCGGATGGCTGGGGGATACCATCGAAATTGAGTTACACTGGCTGGGAGGAAGACATGGAGAGCTTGGGCCCAACATAAACACTGTGGCAGGAGGGCCAGAGGCCTTATAGCTGCCTAAGCTCCTAGGACTGGAAGCTCAAGTGGGATTCTTTTTTTTTTTTTTTAATATATTTTATTGATTTTTTTACAGAGAGAAAGGGAGAGGGATAGTTAGAAACATCGATGAGAGAGAGACATCGATCAGCTGCCTCCTGCCCGCCCCTCCACCCCCCACTGGGGGTGTGCCTGCAACCAAGGTACATGCCCTTGACTGGAATCGAACCTGGGACCTTTCAGTCCACAGGCCGACGCTCTATCCACTGAACCAAACTGGTTTCGGCTCAAGTAGGATTCTTTCTTAAGCGCCACAGGTGGGCACAACACCATAAGTGCAAAACATCCCTTCTTTCCAAATTGAGGTGCTAAGCCATCTATGCAAGACTTGTGGAGGGGGTGGCTGCAAATGCTTTGCCACCTTTAGCTCATCCCCTACCTCAAGGGGATAAAGGGTTGAAATATAGAGTTTGGGAGATTGGAGAGAGGATTTCTTTGAAAACAGCAAGCCATACATCCTCCTTACCAAAGAGGGCAGGGGTGTGGGGAAAGAGAGAGAGCTTTGAGTGGGCCCCTCAGAAGCCCAACCCATGAGAGCAGCTTGAGAAGCTGTGGTGGGCTCAGCCTGAGGCAGCAGGACAGG
Organism: Lasiurus borealis; assembly: GCA_004026805.1. Lineage (NCBI taxonomy): Eukaryota > Metazoa > Chordata > Mammalia > Chiroptera > Vespertilionidae > Lasiurus > Lasiurus borealis. The sequence goes on along the minus strand of PVJN01021436.1, from coordinate 17,727 downwards.
AAAGGAGCAGCATCAGGGCATGGAGACCAGTGTGATTACTAGAGAGGACGCCACCCAGGAGGACTGCCTGGAGGGGGGCAGGTGGTTATGTAACCCCAACAGAGAGAGGGCCAGGGATCCAAATAGCCTTAGGTCAGCTTTCTCAATGTGGCCCCTGAGAAGTACTCACACATCCTTGCCCTCCATCCTCTGTTCCAACTCCCCCCTCCCTCCCCATCCCCACTCCCCCACGCCAGGAGGAAGGCTTTCTCTGCTTCCCACCAAGACTGGCCTGGGTTCCTTCCCCGGGGGCAGTGGCAGGCAAGTCCCCCAGCCCACGCCTGGCTATTTAGGAACTCAATGTACCAGGGAGGGGCTGCCAAGCCCTCTGCTCCTCTTTTCTCTTCTTCTCTCCTGGGCAAGTGGCTTAGCTCCTGTGAACCTCAGTCTTTTCATCTGCAAAATAGGCCTGGATAATCATACCCACCTGTTCTGAAGAGGAGGAGAGGAGAAAAGAGGAGAGGAGAAAAGAGGAGAGGAGAAAAGAGGAGAGGAGAAAAGAGAAGAGGAGAAAATAGGAGAGGAGAGGCGAGGAGAGGCGAGGAGAGGAGAGAGAGGTTTAAAAGCACTTAGAAGAGTGCACCGCTGTCATTTCCAGGTCTTTGATCAGAACACAGGTGTGAAGGAAGATGCCAGAATGAGCCAAACCCTTGATGGACTGTAATGAGACGTGGGGTGACGGGGAACCGGCGGCACACACAGAGCTGTGGTCTTAAACCAGGTAAGACCAGCTCATCTGATTATATGTTAGCACAGATGACAAAAGTGATGGATTAGCATGTCTCAGCTTCTCACACAAATGTGATTTCCCCACCATGCTGGAGAGGGAGGAGGGCCGGCTCTCAGCTCCCCGTGGCTGACTAAGTGAGACTGGGGAAAAGAGCCTCATCTCACCCAGCTGCATTCCTGACCTTTACCAAAAACCCTGGAAGGAGATAGTCCCTCTCTTTTGTTACCTGCGATGTTTAATCTTGTCTGGGAATGACAGCGACTGAAAGTCTCACACCAGGCATTTTACTTTGCATTGTTTCACGTAACTCTTGCCATGAACCTATGAGGTATGTTTTGCCATCACACCCGCTTTATGGATGAGCAAACAGAGGCTTTGGGGCAGAAGGTGATGGTGCAGACAAGAGCACTTACTGTGAAACCAAGTCATGAGTTCCAGCCTCGAGTAAATTACTTAAATCTTTGCACTTCCACTTTCTCAACTGTGAAATGGGGATAATGATGGTTCTTCTGTGAGTTGTGTGGAGAATGGCAAGCATCAGAAAATAAACACACACACACACACACACACACACACACACACACACACACACACACACAAACACACAAACACACACACCCCTCTTCTTATTGTCCTCTATACCAGCTTTGAATCCAAGGCAAAGAGGGGGGCCTGGCTTGTTGCCAGAAGGAAGATACCTTCCACAGAAGGAAGACCCCATTCCTCTCTTTCCAAACCCAGAAGAGCCCCTTCCAGTGGCCTCAGTGAGGAGAAAGGAGACTGTCCCAGGGCCACTTCCTTCACATCCACTGCAGTCCTTAATCTTAGGAGGGAGGCCCAGGTAGGCTGTTGGTATGACAGAACATATATATAGGGTCTTGCCCCATTTCTTCTTCCTCCTGGACATCCAGGGATCTCAGAAAAAGTCACATGGAAGTGATCTCTGTGCTCTTAGAAGTGGGCTCAGGGCTTCTTGCACGAATCCTGTGCACTTCATAGACCCTTTGGGTTTGGTGGCACGGGGGTGGGTCTAGGCTTTCCTAGGAGCTACCCTAACCCGACAACAGCCTCCTCCCCCATCCCTCACCTCTACTCTGTCCCTGAGCCAGAGGTGGCTGTGTACAGGTGCTGGTAATTTGTGAACCTCAGTTGATGAGGCCCCTGACTCTCAAGTGGCTCAGTCCTCAGGTCCCTAAGTCCCACAGTCAGGCTCTCTCCTTCCTCAATGTCACATGCCACGTGCTCCTGAAGGGCAGATGCCAGGCTCTGCTCGGGGCTGTGCTGGAAAGAGCATTGGCTGCAAGTGAGCGCTCTCCCTCTTGGACAGGTCTGAGCGCTCTTTCTTTGGGTAAATTACCTGCCTTATGAGCCCCCGTTTCCTCCTTTATAAAAAGAGGAAAGTCAGCGTTCCAATGTGAAATGGAAGGACCTACGAAGCAAAGAATTAGTCCGCCCCATTGTTGAGGTTGAGGTTGAGAAGCCCTGGTCTCTCCTACCATTTCTGACGTCAGGGAAGCGACGGAGGACTGTGGGGGTGGCCGGGGCAGAACTAAAACCCATCTGGTTCTTTCTCCTGATCTTGCTGTCTCACTATGTCATCATGGTATCAGTCCTACGCAGCAAGTGTGTGATAACCATCTCTCCTAGGTTAGGTATGTGTCTAAAATGTCTTATTGCTACATGAATGCTCACAAGGTAGCCACCCCCGTAGAGTGAATTAGCCGCCCCCTGCAGAAAAATCATCAACGATAATACTCAACTTGACATTTGCTTGGAATCCTTTATCAAACCCACACAATTATTTATTTTGTAGTACAGTTTCTTAAAACATTTCTATGTATTGAGACTATACACAGAAGTGGGATGTCTGGTCTATGAGTCATGTTTTGAATATTGTTTATAATCAGATAGATGCATTATAATTTTCTTTGCTTCCCTGTCGAGGGTATATTTTTTCCCTTAAGAACATTTCCTTAGCTAAAAACATATTAATTACACTATGTATCAAGTAGAAATAATTTGGAGAAAAAGAAAAGACATATATGTACTCTCCATATTCTAAAAACATTTGCTTGCCCATATTTGCTTCCAGAGTTTAAAAATGAATGTTGAAAGTATAGCTGAAGCCTTCCATTTTATCCTTCCATTCTCAGATTCTCCTCTAGGCCTTGAGGTAATCAGTAACCCAAGGTTGGTTTATATCCTCTCCATTCATGTGTTTATACCTTTACTAGCTATATATCCACAGGATATATACTACCTATGTGTGAGTGTGTTTTAAAATTCACTCCCATCAACCATGAGAATGGTTGAAATTAGAAAGACTAAAAAAAAACAAGTGTTAATAAGATACAGGGTAACTGGAACTCTCAGACACTTCTAGGGAGGTAAATTGGTAAAACCAGTTTGGAGAACTAGTTGGGAGTCTCTCTGAGAGTAGGCATACTTCTGACCCAGCCACTGCTGAGAGTGTACCCAAGAGAAATGCATGCACAGATGCACCGGAAGAAAAGTTCAACATGGATCAGAGCAGCACTGCCTGTAATAGCCCCAAACTACAAAAACCCCAAATGCAGGTGATCCACAGAGTGCCTCAATGAGTCCTGGCGGATGCATACAATGGGACTCAGCAGAGCAAAGGGAATGAACAAACATAGCTACCTGCTTCAATGGGAACATTGCATATCTCAAAAACTTAACAGGAATCCAAAGAAGACAGACACTAAATGAGGACACACTTTATACCATGTACATACACTTCAAAAAACAGGTAAAACCAATCTAAAGGTGCCGCAGCCTGCCGGCAATCGAACAGTACCTGATTGAGGGGGTGAGGATAAGAAAAAGACAGACAAAAAAAGATGGGGTTGGGAGGTCTGAGACTTGAGTCTGCAGCCCCGAGTTTATTTCCAGCATAGTATTTAAGCACAAGCAGAGGAGGGGGTTACACAGATCAGGTATGTATTTGCAAACACAGTCACTGACCTTCTAGGAATCAAGACCTTGCAAGATCTTGCACATAGGCATCAACATTTTTTCAGCCAAACTGTTTAGTTATGTCTAAACTCTGCATTCACATCTCTGTTTAATAAATTGAAGGGTGAGAAAGCAGAGAGCTATGTCTAGACTTTGCATTCAGAATTCTTGTTTATTAAACTGAAGGGTGAGAAAGCAGAGAGCTATGTCCAGAGCCTGCTTTCAAGTCTCTGGTACCCCCGTATGCCCAGGGCAGCTCCCCACATAAAGGATTAGAGGTTACAATAATCGTTACCTCTGGAGGGATGTAGTATCTGGAAGAGAGCAAAGCAGCCTTCTGGGATGCTTGGCAAGGTTTGATCTCTTTTTCAGGGTGCTGGTTTCAAGGACATGTCACCTAGTGACAGTTCATTGAGCTGGTCTGTATGGTTTGTATGTCTTTATGTGTTTAGATTACTCTGCAACAGAACGTTTCCTTTGGAAAAAACCTACATCCATGATCTCATGTGATGACATCCTTCTACAAGTTGTTTTTCCATTCAACAGTTATGCTTTTAAAATGTATCCACCTTCGCTCATTTGATCTAGTTCATTTATCTGTTATATCATTGTTGGTTTTTGTTATTGTTTTTAATATTTTTCACTATTTTTTTAAGAGAAAGAGGAAGGGAGAGGGAATGAGAGAGAGAAATATTGGAGAGCAAAACATTGACCCACTGCCTCCTACATACTCTCTACTGGGGATTGAACTATAACCTAGGCATGTGCCCCGACTGGAATTGAACCAGCAACCTTTTGGTACACAGGACGATGCTCAACCAACTGGGCCATACCAGCCACAACTATTATATCACTTTATTATATGTATATGCCAAACTTTATTTTTTCATCTCCATACTAATGGATGTTTATGCTGTTTCCAATCTTTTATTATTATAATCATATCCTTGAACACCCTTGCTTCTGCAATGTCTGAGAATTTTTGTCTAAGGCTCATACCCTAAATTAGCATTTCTAGGCATGTCTTCTCTGCTCCTTTATTTCCAACTGTCCATGTCGTTTTAGTTGGATCTCTTATAAATAGTATGTGTGAGTATATGCGTGTGTTTAAATGCAATTTGGGAATGTTTTTCTTTTAATTGGCAAAATAATGTGTTTCCAGCAATTGTGACTAACAATCTATTTTGACTTATGTCATCTAATTGGGTGTGTTTCTACACACTATATTCTTTATTTCTCATTCTCATTGTCTTCCATTGGTTTAATCAAGCCTTTTCTTTCCTCCCCCACCCTGTTCTCTCCACTAGTTTGAAAGTTTTCTTTGTAAAAATAAAAAAAAATTTATTAACGTGTTACATGTATACATATCTTCCCATTCCCCACCCCCCCCCCCAGGCATACCCTAACCCTCCAGGATCTTGTGTTCATTGGGTATGCTTATATGCATGCATAGAAGTCCTTTGGTTGATCTCTTATCTACCCTACCTCTCCTTAACCTTCCTGCTGTAATTTGACAGTCTGATTGATGCTTTACTGCCTCTGTATCTAACCTTTTGTTCATCGGTTTACAATGTTCTTTATTATCCACAAATGAGTGAGATCATGTGGTGTTTCCCCTTCATTGACTGGCTTATTTCACTTAGCACAAGGCTCTCCAGCTCCATCCAGGTTGTATTTCTGCTCTTTTAGAGGTAATCGTTAAATTTCTCACATGCATACTTAGTTTAGGAAAGCCTATGTGTAGTTAACAGTTCTTTGCTGAGCCTCCAATACTTCCTTGAGTAGCGCAGAGTCTAGAAGGAGTGATATGATGGGTATAGCAATAACCCTAATGCCAGGTGTAATGGCTGAAGAAACCCAGGGGCAGAATGCTCTGGGAATTCAGAGGGGACACGCGCCTGCAGATGGAAGAACTAGAGAAGGCTTCTTGGAAGGGACATTCTGTACTGGTGCTGAAGGGTGGTTGGTGTGTTAGTTTCCTGTTGCAGCATAAAAAAAGCAGCACAGGTTAACGCATTAAAATAACACTTTGTAATGTACCTCCCGGTGACTACAGTTAGTGATACTGGTTTGTGTACTTGAAAATGGTTAAGAGAGTTACCGTCCCACAGTGCCGCCAGTCAGTGCGGCTCTGCTGAGCCTTCTGCTCAGTTCCACCAGGTCAAAATCAAGGCAGAGCTGTGTCCCTCCCAGAGCTCTGGGGATGCTTCTGCTTCTGCGCTTTCTCAGGTTGTTGTCTCGACTCGGTTCCTTGCGGTGGCAGGACAGACGCCCTGTTCCCTGCGATTCTCAGCTGGGGGCTTCTCTCTGCTCCCAGAGGCCACCCACATTCCTCCTCATGCTGTCCATGCCGCCCCTGCAGCCGTGGGGGTGGAGTCTCTCTGGGCTTTGAATCTCTCTGACTTCTCCTTCTCCCACCTCTCTGACCCCAGCTGGAGAAAGTTCTCTGCTTTTTAAAAAAATATATATTTTATTGATTTTTTAAAGAGAGGAAGGGAGAGAGATAGAGAGTTAGAAACATCAATGAGAGAGAGAGAGACATCAATCAGCTGCCTCCTGCACACCCGCTACTGGGGATGTGCCCACAACCAAGATACATGGCCTTGACCAGAATGGAACCTGGGACCTTTCAGTCTGCAGGCCGACGCTCTCTCCACTGAGCCAAACTGGTTTCAGCAAGTTCTCTGCTTTTAAGGGCTCATGTGATTAGACTGCACATCCCCCTGCCGATAATCTAGACTCATCTCCCTTTTCCATGTCTATAACCTAAATTACATCTGCAAAGTCCCTTTTGCCATGCACGCTAACAAACTGACAGGATCCAGGGGTGAGCACACGAATGTCTTGGGAGAGCCATTTCCCTGCCTACCACCTATGGGTAGAATTTACTGTACTAGTATGTATACTGAGCCACGCCAGAGCTCTTTAGGGAGAGAGAATGGGCAGAACAATCCAGAGGCAGGAGCCCTCGTGCCAGGAGCAGCGAGAACAGCCAGCCTTTCTCAGGGTGTGACCGGGCACATTTCTTCTGAGCGAGGAGATGCGTGTGCAGACCCCTGGGTGGAGGACATCCTCTGGAGAGGAGTGAGGCAGCCACAGGCTCAGGACATGAGGGCCAGGGGACGTGTGTCTGGCCTCAGTTCTGCAAGTGAAATGGCTGCGGCCACATTTCTGCGCTTCCTGTGCCTGCTGTCTGTCTTCCTTGGGATTTAACAGAGTCATTCTGAGAACCTTCGATAAGCAAGGCTGTGCATATTCACTGTGCATATTCATTGCACGAAGCGCTGGCAAATCAGAGGAATGTAATAATGATCACCCATCATCCTGAGGCCCAGCGCAGCGGCGAGGGCTTTGTTGTTTTGTGGGATGCCTTTACAACCTACCGATACACCCACCGGCTTTCCGTGTCTATTAATGCTCTTCCTCCACGGTGTTTTGAATGGACACGCACTTCTCTATTGTACGGACGGCACCATGTATTCTTGAACGAATCTGCCAGTGTTGACAGCTGGCCTCTTCCCAGGCCGTTTTACCTCCGTCAACAGCGCCGCGATGGACATAACAAGGGTTGTTTTTACAGACATGTTCAACAGGATGTCATCCAAGTCGCAGCAGGAATGCGGAGGGGGGCCCGGAGGGTGGGGGTCACAGCTGTGAGGGGGCCCGGCCCCTGGTGCAGTGTCTTCACCTGGGCCCCTCGGCTGTACCCCTGTGGGTGGCTCTGTTGCTAACTTGATCTTGCTGCACCCCAATTGGGACCCTGAGGCTGCAGCATGGGGGAGGGGGCAGAAGAGCAGTGGCTGAGAGCCAGGGAGGACAGTGGGGGCTCGGCTGGGGGCTACCAGCGAGCAGCCAACAGGGAACAAGTGTGAGCTTCCTGGAACCCACTCCTGGAAGTTTTTCCTCTGGAAGGAAAGGGGAGGAAAGAGCTCAGGACACGCTGCTTCCACGGGAGGAAGGGAGAACGGGCACTCTGTTGCTACCGGCTGCAGCCAGGACAGTGAAGATCTTTGGGCCGCTTCTCGGCTCTCTCCCCAGCGCTCCCTCCACGGCTCCCAGTTGCTTCCACAAACTGGAAGATCTTAAAACTAAACATGTGCCTCCGCGGTTTCCTCTGGAGGGAGGGGACCGGCTGGGAAAGAACAGGAGAGGCTTTCTGGGCGGTGGAGGCATTCTGCTTGTTGAATGGGGTGTGGGTGAAGCATCTATCAAAACCCGCTGAAGAACTACGCATTTCACTATTGATAAATGACCCTCAATATTAAAAAAAATCTGTGTTCTGCATTGCAAATCAGCAGAAGCTTGCTGTTTCTGGGCAAGCTAACATCGGATGGGATAAAAGCAGAGAAAGGGCTGTCCGGGTGCTGACCTCTGGTGAGGGGTCGTGAAGGAGGGGTACCCAGTGGAAGGCTCAGCTCCCACCCCAGTTCTCTCATCTGCACACAATAGACAGACGTAAACCTGACCTTGCAAACTTGTGCTGTGGTAAAGGCTAATTTCTCGTGTGTGACAGCCCAGCATCATCCTGACACTTCCTGAGCCCAGGGGACCGGTCCCAGGTGCTCTGCAGCCGGCTCTGGCCTGCTGCTGGGCTCTGTGATTTCCCCTGTGCGGTGCTGACGCGGCCAGGAGCCCTGGGGAGAGGGAAAAGAAGATAGGTGTTGGGGTGCTCCCAGCTGCTACTTCTGAGGGCCAGAAAAACCCCGCCCAGGGCTGGCAGCATGCCTTTCCAGGTGGGCCTGGGGAAAGAGGGAAGTGGGGAAAAACTCTGCAAGATGGCGAGGCAGTGCCTGAGAACGTGGGAGCAAAGATTGCTTTTTTCCCGCCCGACGGCAATAAAGCGGAGTAACAATAGCAGGCTGGTTAAATGACGGCCTGCAGTCCACACCATCAAGTAGAAAACAAACCCGATTACAATAAAATACCATCCTAAAGCAAATTTTGGAGGATGTACATGTATATGCTTTAGCTTTAAGATTATTCATATTTGAATAGCAAGCATTAGAAATGTATAGGTCCCACTTGTGTTAAGGCCAGTCTGCATCCCTATGTACTATAAGGGCACTTTCCCATAATAACCTAAATTGACAATGATGAACCAACTGCAAGTTTTCATTAAGGACCAAAAAGGTCAGCCACTTAAAATCATGAGGAAAGAAAGAAAAAGAAAAAAGTAAAATAAAATCATGACCGACCCAGGATAACACTGAATGTGCTCTGATGGCAGTGAGTCCTTCTGCATGACTCTGAGGACTTTCAGTGGTGCTTGTGGACACGCCTCCCGGAAGTCCACAGGAGGGGGCTTGGTCCTGTGGGAAGGGTTTTGAGAAGAGGAGCAGCTTGGTTAATTTTATGTTTTAAGAAGATCACTCTGTGCCGTGGGAAAAGGACCATAGGGGTGAAGGTGTGGGAAGAGAAAGCAGGCGAGAAGAGATGGTGGTGGTTCTCACCATGGCGATGAGAAGGGGATGGACTTGTGACGGCATTTTTAGAAAGAATCGAGAGAACATATGTTTTTAAAGGTGGGATTCTGCTCCCTAGACCTGTGTTGTCCAATATGGCAGCCACTAGCCGCTTGTGGCTACTTAAGTGGGAATGAATTAGAGAATGCTGTTTGTCCGCAAGGGCACGTTCAAGTGCTCAATGGCCATATAGGGTAGTGGCTGCCAGTTTTCGGTAGTGTAGCTTTGGGGAATATTTCCATCATCACAGAAACTTCTACTGGCTAGTGCTAAGATCTCTTGGGAAGGCATTATAACATGGATGTAGAAGAGATCAAAGAGGTCTCAAGTCCAGCGCCCTCACTTTAGAGGTGACGTGCTGGAGGACGCTCAAGTGATGCCTCGGGAGTGGGGCCTACACCAGGTTCTCGGCTGGCAGCTCCTTCATGGATGCACTTTGTAAGCGTGATTGACAGAAACAACAGTTTTCCGAGGGCTTTGCTTCCCAAAGGAAAGGGTAGAGCCGTTCTTGCTTCTCCCCAAGCTTTTGTCCATGAGGGAGGTGGGTGGGAGAGGCGAAGGCCACATGGAAAGCATGATGACCCCATTTAACAGAAAGCTAAACTAAGGAGCTACTGGCAGTGACTGAGTAAGCAAAGGCTCCGGGAAGACTTGCCCGATTCTGACTCAGGCCACCTCATAATCCCCCCGCAGCCTGGAGAAGGAAGGGTGGGATATAAACAATAATAATCGCCATTGTTGTTTCCAGCTGACATGGCCCAGCGCTGGAGGCTCAGAGAATGTGTCTCTAGTTGCTTCCGTAGGAAAGAATGCACTGCCTTCTGAAGACCACCCGCCGTGCAGGGGGCCTCATTTTGTCACTCAGTCACATGCCCTCATCAGACTCTCTCCAAAGACACACGGAGGAAGTGGGTTCCCAAGAAACACCGTGGGCTCACAGGTTGCACACACATCCAGATCCCAAGTAGGCCCCGATTCCAGAGAAGCAGAAAGAAAAACAAAGGAACAAAAAGAAAGCCCCGAGCTAGCAATGCTTCCTGGTGACCTGGTAATTCTGGGAACAATGAAGTGAGTTCACAGGAAGCAGGTGAAAACAGAAAAAAGCCTTGTTTGTGTCACCTCCGCGCTTCTGGTTATGGGCACGGCTTAGCTTCAGATGAGTCAGGTGAGGAAAAGGCCTAAGGAGCAGGCTTGGGAAGGAGGGGACAACAGTCTAAGGGCACATGATCCCTCCAAAACCCTGACTTGCTGAACCTGGGACAGACTTTCGTATGGGACTGGGGGTTCATCTCCAGCTGCCCTCGCTCAGCTCAGGCTGCTGGGTAGACACCACATTCTTCTTCCATGGAGCCAGTGGTTCTCTGATAGCCTTCCAGACTTTCTTGTTGCCTTGTGCCTTCATGGACAGATGACCCATGACCCCGACAGACCCATTTGTCACCTTCCTCAGTCCATGCTGGGGCTCCCATCCTTCACATTAGTGTTGTCACTGATGTTTGAGGAAGTGACAAGCACAGCTACCAATGCCTGTGCTGAGAGCTTCGTGTGCGTTAGCCCAATAAACATCACAACCCCCATGGGACTATGTGTCTCCAGTTTACCAGTGAAGAAGTTGAGGCTCAGAAAAATGATAGGAACCAGGTGATCCAGAATCATGCTCGTCTGTATTTCCTCAAATGAATCGAAAACTTACGTCCACACAGGAACCTGAGCATGGATGTTTATAGCTGATTTATTTATAATTGACCAAACTTGGAAGCAACCAGGATGCCCTTTAGTAAATTAATGGGTAAATAAACTCCTGTACATCCATACAAAAGGATATGATTCAGTGCTAAAAAGAAATGAGTTATTCAAATCCTTAGGAGACACGGAGGAGCCTTAAATGCTTATATGAAGTGAAAGAAGCCCATCTCAGAAGGATACATGCTGTATGATTCCAACTCTATGACATTCTGGGAAGGTCAAAATTATGAAGCTAGTAAAAAGTTCAGTGGTTGCCAGGGTTGGAGGGGCGGAGGAGGGAAGAAGCAGAAAGAAGAGCTGAGCCTTCTTGGGTTGTGCTTGCATCTCAATTTCCCAGCACACTAGCCCAGTTTCTTCCCTGGCCCCTTCTCTCTCCATGAATCTCTCCACACCCATTCCTTCTGGGTATGGACCAATGCATGAATAAATGGAGCACAGAGGATTTTTAGGGCAGTGAAACAACTCTGTCTGATGCTATGATGGATACAGGTCATTCATTATACATTTGTCACAACACAGAGAATGCACAATACCAAGAGTGAACCCTAATGTAGACTTTGGGTGATAGAGATTTTGGGTGACAATATAGGTTTATTGGTTATAACAAATGTAACTCTTGTGCAGAGTGTAGATGGTAGGGAAGGCTGTGAAAGTGGAGAGGTGGGGTATAGGGAAGCTTCTATAATTTCTGCCCCATGTTGTGAAACTAGGACTGATCTAAAAAATAAAGCCTATGTGTTTTTTAAAAAAACACAGTGCCTGTCCAAGGTCCCAGCACAGTAAACAGTGACACTGGAACCCAAATGCAGGGCTCCTTAATCCCAAATACCATGTCCTTTATTTCACACCTCGCTGAAGTATTTAATCAGTCACATGCTTTAAAAACTAAATTATGGCTTTAATTCACAGTGATAACATGACGTGGCATTAATTCTGTTTTCTGATAGGGAAATCGGCTCAGAGAGGTTAGCCAACTCACTCAGGTCACGAACCCGGTGGGTGAGTAACTGAGTCAGAACTTGAATCTAGGTTAGTTGGCTGAAACTGCTTTTATCAGGTAACCCACTGACTTCTGTGACGCAGAAACGCATCTGACCCAGAAACACACACAGAGTATTGTCCAGCTGACTGTCTTCACTGACAGGCCACTACGTGACTTTCTTTAGATGTTGAGCTAGTCCATCAGCTGCTAGCAGTCCTGTGTACCCAAGGAGGTGGGTCATGTCTCCACCAAAGCAAGATGCGTGAAAACAAGCTTTGCCGTTGGTCCATACCCAGAATGAGTGGGTGTGGAGAGATTCGTGGAGAGAGAAGGGGCCAGGGAAGAAACTGGGCTAGTGTGCTGGGAAACTGAGATGCAAGCCCAACCCGAGAAGGCTCAGCTCTTCTTCCCGCTTAGGTCATGGGAGTCTGGGCTGCTACATGGGTGGCCAGGCCTCCCAGCTGTGGAGGGAAAGCTAGCATCAGCAATGGAGGACGCCCTCTGGGAATACTGGGAACAGTCACCACTCCCTTCAGTCTGTGTCCCTTCTCTAAAGGCAATGGTGACAATGCCGCCCTCTCCCCTCTGAGCTCAGAACTTGCCTGACTGAAATCCTGCTCACATGCTTGTCTCCCCTCTCCTTCCAATACCCTTTCTTCTCTTTGCTTTTAGGCTATACTTTCTTCCCTAGTCTCTAGGAAAAGAGGAAATGGATAGTGTTGCCCCTTCCTGTCTGTCTGTCTGTTAGATTGGCATTTCTCTTTCTTGGCCAAAGTTTAGCTCTGGCTCACTGCTTTCGCTGTTCTGTGAGGAACCAACCTGAGAGCTAGTCAAATGTTTACCACACAGCACTCTGCTGCATAAAAGCAACTGCCAACTGAGGTGATAACCATGGGGGCTGCCAACGTGGAGCTGGGCAGGTTGGGCACTGCCCCAGGGTGCCTGGCAGAGGAGTGAGTGAGTGGGGTCTGAAATAGAGACCTTGCTCTTCTCACCAAGCTGTGTTCCCTTATCCAAAGGGACATCTCTAATGAACACAGAAGAGTTTCTTTTTAAAAATGCTCACCAAGGATATGTTATTGATTTTAGAGAGAGAAAGAGAGAGAGAGGTCAATGTGAGAGAGAAACATTAATCTGTTGCCTTTCATATATGTTCCAATCAGGAAACAAATCCATAACCTGGGTATGCGACCTGATCAGGAATAGAACCTGCAACCTTTTGGTGTATGGGATGACGCTCCAACCAACTGAGCTAACCAGCCCGAGCGACCTGAGCCATTTTGAAGGCCATGAGTGACCACTGTAATCAGCATTATTGTGGTTCTTCTTATTCCCAGATACTACTTGCTGGACTCAGTGTGGAAAGAGGCTAAGCTGTGGAGTCAAGGTCTTGGAATCAAACTAAGTTCTCCAGTTACAGGAGGTTAGAACCTGGTAAGTCTCTGGGCCTCTATATATTCCATCCCCAAACGCTACCACACACACACACACACACACACACACACACACACACACACACCAGCAGTGGGGGACAGACTTGGAGCTCGGGCTGCTCCCTCAGGTAGAAACCTTCCTCTGCACCTCAGCCCTCTTAAAGGCATTGCCACCTTGCACACACCCAGGCCTTTCCTCTGGGGCCGGGAAGGCAAGGATGGCCTGGCAGTTAGAGTCCCGCAGGGGCCTTTGGAGAGGAAAGTACAGCAGCTTTTCCCACTTGGTGATTACAACAGTGTCTTGCCATTGATCGCATTATTCCTTTCAGCTGCAAGGAAAACACACAGGCCTTAATTGGTTCTCCGAGAACCAGCAGGCCTCTTGCAGACTTTTCCTAGGCCACAGTGGTCGGCAAACTGTGGCTGGAGAGCCATATGCGTCTCTTTGGCCCCTTGAGTGTGGTTCTTCCACAAAATACTATGGCCTGGGTGAGTCTATTTTGTTAGAAGAAGTTTAAATTTAAAAATTTGGCTCTCAAAAGAAATTTCAATGGTTGTACTGTTGATATTTGGCTCTGTTGACTAATGAGTTTGCCGACCACTGGGATAGGGGCTTAATCACAAGGAACAACAACAGCCTGTAATGAGAGTCTAGGTCAGTGGTTGGCAAACTCATTAGTCAACAGAGCGGCAAACCGTGGCTCTCTAGCTGCAGTTTGCCGACCACTGCTCTAGGGCCCCAGGCTCCTGGACATGTCCTCTTCCGCTGTCTTGCGCTCAGCCCCAGCACAAAGGCAAGCAGGCTGGGCGGTGTCTGAGGGGCTGTGCCTGCGGCCCCGGGCCTGTGGCCCCCTCCTCGGCTCTGGTGAGTAAGGCGTCCCTTTAAGGCGTTGGTATTTTTAAACATCGAGTCTGTGTGGAACCTGGAAGCCGGCAGGGCTCAGTGGGGGCTCCGTGCTTGTTTTCTTCTCCTTCCTGTACAGTCAGCTGGGACTGTCAGGAATTCCAGGCTGTGTGTGTTTGTGGGAGACCTTGGGGGGCCTGGGAGAGGAAAGTGACAGGACGACCTGCATTCTCAGGGGCCCCCCGGGAGCCTGAAGGCAGCTCCTTTCCATCCTTGGAGCTCGTTGCCTCAAACTCAGGACACTGTCTGGGCGGTCCCTGAGCTGTGCAAGGAGGGGAGGGAGCTCAGCGGCCAGGCCTGTTGCAGCCCTGGCTTCCCCTCTCGGCTGTCACCCCTGTCCACCCTGCAGGTATTTCCAGAATGTCTCTGTGGGCACGCTGTGCTGTCTGCACCCTAGGCAATGGCTAACCTTTGGCAGCGCAAGGAAGGAACCAAGTGCCGGGCCGCACAGCCCTGGCACGTGGGAGCCCCAATAACTGCTCATGAAGTGCACAGGCCTCAGGCTGAGGTCAACTACCTATAGCCGGCTCTGGGTGCGAACCTTCATTCCAGCCCCACCACCAGCTTCCCCAGGCCTCAGGCAGCCCCCAAAGCAATGTCCACGGGTTGCAGTGTGGGCCCTAGATGCTGGTCTGCACGTGACTGACCACCACCTCCCCCCTAGCTGGCCCCCGGCCTGCTGCATATTTTCACAGGGCGCTCACCCGTCTGGGCACAGCCAAGGTCTTTTACCCAGGCACCCGCCACTGGCAGACAGGTATGAAAAGAACAGAGAGCAGACATCTCGGTCTGCTGGCTTAATTACTGCTTTTCAGAGGGCTGGGGGTGGGTCTGTCTGTGGAACAAGTGCAAACACGTGCGCTGTAACTAGGGGGTTGACAGCCACCACTAATAGGAACAGTAATGCCAGGCCAGGCAGTCGGGCGACTCCTCCGGCTCCGTGTTGCCCTAGGCCTGGGCGTTGTGCTCAGACAAGCTCGGTGCTGCCAGCAGGAGCCTGCAGCCAGGATGGGGTCGCCCGGGGCAGCGACACTGCCATGTCTCCAGGGTGCTCATCCTTTTCATTTATTCACTCAACAAACATTGATGAAGCTCCTCGCTAATTAAGCTCTCTCCTCCTCCCAGCAGTGGACAGGGGAGGCCAGCCCGCCCGTGGGTCCTTTGCCCTCAAGTCAGATGTTTCTTCTCAGGAGACCGACCTCACTTTATCGTCTTCTCAGGACCCCGTGGCCTGTTCGCATGCACCTCACAGGAAGGTTCCTGACAGAGGCGACTGTCCTGATCTCTTGGCTCCGGTGCCATTGTCCAGCCTCAGCAGGTCACACAAATCCCCAAACCACATAAATCCTACACATCCACTAGGGGAGAGGGTAAGGGGAAACTGGAAACAAAAGAGAGTAGAGGTTATCACGGTAGAAAGGCGGGTCGGAGAAGGCTGCACCCTGTCCAGTGCAGAAGGGAAGGGGGTGAGTAGTCACCGGAGCAGAGTTAATACCGTTAACACCAGAGTCCCCACGAGCAGGGCAGTAGCTCAGAACACCGTCTTGGATCTTATGCGAAGCATTCTCTCTTGATATAAAACACCTGGGAGAGCTGGGCACACACGTCTTTGAACAAATGGGAGCTATTAGCAGCAGTGCAGTGCTTTAATAATATCATTGCCACCGCTGCCACTGTCATCATCACTATCATCCCCCACCTTTATTATGTATTAAAATATTTTTATTGATCTCAGAGAGGAAGGAAGGAGAGAGAGAAAGAAACATCAATGATAAGACAGAATCATTGATTGGCTGCCTCTTGCACTTCCCCTCCACTGGGGAAGGAGCCTGCAACTCACACATGTGCCCTTGACCAGAATCAAACTGGGGACCCTTCAGTCCGAAGGTTGATGCTTCATCCACTGAGCCAAACCGGCTAGAGCATCATCACCCATCTTTAGAAAAGACAAAGGTTCATGGAGATCTTGCTCCTGGGAGGTTAGGAGAGGTGGGTCAGGAGGAGCACAGGGCAGGCAGAGGGACGCTTGGCAGCTCAGATGCAGAGACTGGAAGATTTTGAACAATCAACTGAGCCTTCAGCTGCAGTCCTAGGCTGTCTTTGATCATTGGTGGGAGAGCACGCATCGTGGTTAAAAGTGGTGTCAAGGAAGGCCGGAGGTAACAGGTGGGTCTGAATGCTTCACGGGAGAAGGGAATCAGAACCAGAGAGACTAATAACAACAACAACAAGGATAGGTCCCGATGACATTTTTTATTTATTTTGTTCAAATCATTTTTATTATTATTTATCAACTTAAGGTTTTTATAACTCATTGAGGTTAACTATAGCTAACATCAATTGAACCATTTTGAAGTGAGTGATCCAGTGACATTTAGTACATTCATAATGTTGTGCAACCACCACCTTTATCTAGTTAAAAAACATTTCCATTGCTCCAAAGTGAATCCTGGACCTATTAATCAGTTTACCCCCTTACCCCTCCCTCCAGCCCCTGGTGACCACCTAGCTCTCTTCTGACTCTATGGGTTTCTCTCTTCTGGACCTTGCACATAAATAGGATTATATATGTGTCCCTTTTTGTCTGGCTCCTTTCTCTGAGCAGGTTTTCGAGATTCAACCACATTCTAGTACTTCATGCAGCAGCAGTACTTTATTCATTCTAATGGCTGAATAATATTCCAATTTTTAATCCATTCATTCATTCATTCACACCGTTATGAGTAGTCAGTAGAAACATGCACACACAGTCCTGATGCCATTTGGAGGATGACCTTGAAGCTGTGTCTTTATGTGTCCTCTGCTTTGATGCTGTGGCAGGACTTGCTGAAATATATGTCTGAGGTACGGGTCCCAGTTTCAGTTCCCGGGCAGCCAGGACCTGGTAGCCCTCATCCTGGCGGCTGGAGGAGACCGTCCTGGGTTGAGTCAGAGGACAGACCCTGTTGAAGGAATGGCTCTGCTGCTTCCAGGCCACGGAAGAGCTGGGTAGGTCTCGGAGCCTCGGGCTCCTCATTTCTCAAAAGGTGCCATTGCCGTCGCTGGTCCTTCTCACAGAGCTGTTGGAAGGATGACGGAGCTGTCTTAGGTGGGGTGCTTCTCAAATAATCGTGGATCACACATTTGTGCCATGATAATTATTTCTCCAGGAGAAGACATGAGAAGTAACAACTCTGACTCATTATCAGTACGGGTTTGTATTTGCCACTGCATTATTTATTACTAGAGGCCTGGTGCACAAAATTCATGCGTGGGGTGGGGATTCCCCCAGCCCAGTCTGCACCCTCTCCAATCTGGGACCCCTCAGAGGATGTCCTACTGCCGATTTAGGCCTGAATTGGGCCTAAACCGACAGTTAGACATCCCTCTCACAATCCTGGATCGCTGGCTCCTCATTGCTCACCTGCCTACCTGCCTGGTCACCCCTAACTGCCCCCCTTGCCGGTCTGGTCACC
>PVJN01021435.1:0-34645 GCA_004026805.1 Lasiurus borealis | reverse complement strand
ACACACTCACACACACTCACACACACACATACACACTCACACACACTCACACACTCACACACATACACACATACACATACACACACTCACACAAACACACTCACACACACTCACAGACACACACTCACACACTCATACACACTCACACACACACACACACTCTCACACTCACACACATACACACTCACTCTCACACATACACACACACACATACACACATATATATACACACTCAAACACATATGCACACACATATACGCACATACACATATAACACACATGCACACACATGCACACACACACTCCCCCAAAACTGTTCTCCTGAACAGACCGTGCGTGCTTCCCCAGAGCTGGCACGTGTGGGTGCTGAGCTAACCTCCACCTTTACCGACTTTTCTAAACTAACTCTCTGTGCAGGCACATCCTGGGAGGTGGGAGAGGGAGCCATCGCTTACCGTGTTCCCAGAGCAGAGCCAGAGCTGGGGAACAGACCTCAGTGTCTCCAAACCCTCCCTCAGAACCAGTCCCAGCAAGCTGGCACCTGCCAGGCCCAGATGAGGAGGAGCAGAAGAGCCAGGGTGATGCCAAAACCGGTGTGGCTCAGTGGATAGAGCGTCGGCCTGCAGACTGAAGGGTCCCAGGTTTGAGTCCGGTCAAAGGCATGGACCTTAGTGGGGGCACATCCCCAGTGGGGGGCGTGCAGGAGGCAGCTGATTGATGTTTCTAACTCTCTTTCCCTCTCTCTTCCTTTCTGCGAAAAATCAATAAAATATATTTTTAAAAAGAAGAGGAGGAGGAGGAGAAGGAGGAGGAGGAGGAGGAGGAGTCTGGGCGAGTATGCAGGGGAGAAAGAGGCCGAGCAGAATGCAAACCCTTCCTTATGGTGCCTTTACACTAATAATTTATACATCTCCCTTCAGTCCACCCAGGCCCGGCCCGCACACAAATCACTCTTCTCCCTGCCCCCCGGGAAGGGTCTCAGAACCCCCCGAGCGTGAAGACGCTCTGAACTGAGACCGCGTGGAGGCTTCATTGCCCGCGGCCCCAGAGCCACGCGGCGATCTTCCAGAAAATTAATTTTCCACCGCGTGGCTCTCTCTGTTTCCCCGGAATGGAGCTTTCAGAGATCTGTGGCTCCCAGAATTCTAAGAGGTGTCGGCGGCGCTCAGTCAGCCGCGCTCACACAGAGCGGGACACCCCGAGATGGAGGGCTGGGGATGAAGCTCCCTGCAGCTGGAGGATGAAGGGACCCTTTGAAGGGAGCAGGCGGAGAGGCACAGAGGCTGAGCACGGAGTCCTGATGATTCTCACAGTTACAGGGTGAGATGAGTCAGGAAGCCGGATGCAGAGTCCGTGTGTGTGTGTGTGTGTGTGTGTGTGTGTGTGTGTGTATGTGTGTATATGTGTGTGTGAGTGTGTATGCATGTTAATGTGTGTGAGTGTGTGTGTTTATGTGTGTGTGAGTGTGTGTCTATGTGTGTGTGTGTGATTGTGAAATCGTGGAGCGAGAAAAGGTGAGCGTGTGCAACAGCGCGTGCTTCAGAGTAGTCAAGAAGAGAAGAGAAGAAATTAAACCTGGCAGTGATTCCACTGGTGACAATAGAGAGACTTTATGTGAGTAACAGGACAGAGAGAGGAAGCGTCCAGAGATAGGGAGTGAGTGGATGGTCAGCAATTATGGCAAAATGTGTCCACTGATCTTCTGAATATGAAAGGGCAGAAATTGCCGAGACTGGTTTGGCTCAGTGAATAGAGTGTCGGCCTGCGGACTGAAACGTCCCAGGTTCGATTCTGGTCAAGAGCATGTATCCTGGTTGCAGGCACATCCCCAGTGGGGCATGTAGGAGGCGGCTGATCGATGTCTCTCTCTCATTGATGTTTCTAGCTCTCTATCCTTCTCCCTTCCTCTCTGTAAAAAATCAATAAAATATATTTAAAAACAAAAAACAGCTATAGGGTACAATGCTTTTATGGGAAGGAGGAAAATGAGTTTACACCAAAGTCCTGGCACACCACCATGTAGTGTCCTGGTGCGCATTTTGTGACCTGCGATGCTCAGTCTGAAAAGCCCTAGTTCAGTGGTTCTCAACCTGTGGGTCTAAGACCATTGGAAAACACAGATATTTACATTATGATTCATAACAGCAGCAAAATTATAGTGATGAAGTAGCAACAAAAATAATGTTATGGTTGGGGGTCACCACAACATGCAGAACTGTGTTAAAGGTTCGCGGCATTAGGAAGGTTGAGAACCGCTGCCCTAGGCATGACAACTCTGGATTCGTGATTTGGGTCAGAGCTTTGAGCGGCTGGAGTGGGAGGTGTGCAAACCCCCTGCAGAGGCCTATGAAGTCCCTGTCTGCCCGCTGAGGAGCACGTGGTGACCTGCACTCTCCTCATGTACATGCCAGGAACACACCTGCTCCTGAAACAACCTTCCTCCAGAATAGCATCTCCTGCAAGAGGAAACTCTGCAAAGACATTTGTTTCAGGTGGTTTAAAACTGGAGCCTTAAAAACATGGAACTATCTCATTCAACGTTTGTAACTTGTATCTGACACGGTACAGATTTATTTTGACAACCTATTTCGCTTTCAACAAGTCTGTTTTGCTTTCTTGTGAGTATATTTTCAAGGCTTATAGGGAACCCATTTGTATAAATCTCATCGCGATGCGAAAACAAACATCAGGGAAATGGAACGCATCTTCAAAAGTCAGTTCTGAACAAAACCTGTTTGAGAAACAAGCTTCAAGATCAAATCAATTCACCCATCAAACCTGGCGACAGTGATACCTCCATCAACGACCAAAAACGGGTAATTATATCCTCCAAACATCTCACCTCCACCAACTTCCCTCCCTGCTCTCTGCCAGTTACTTCATAAAATCTCGCTGTCACCAAGACTGGTTTGGCTCAGTGGATAGAGCGTCGGCTTCCGGACTGAAAGGTCCCAGGTTCGATTCTGGTTGGGGGCATGTACCTTGCTTGTGGGCACAACTCCAGTAAGGGGCCGTGCAGGAGGCGGCTGATCGATGTCTCTCTCTCATCGATGTTTCTGACTTTCTATCCCTCTCCCTTCCTCTCTGTAAAAAATCAATAAAATTTATTTTTTTTAAAAATCTTGCTATCTTCTCTATCTTCACCTACTGCCTCAGCCTCAGCACTCAGTGCTTGGTACGTAATGCGTTATCCAACATATTATTTTGCATGAACGAATGTTTAATGTCTCCAAGCTGTTCATGCCAAAACCATTGAGGTCAAGGGTCAAGGCTGAGAAGTGGGTAGCGGGGCGTACAGGGAACACAGAAAAGGAGCAGAAGATTTGTGCATCCGGCTTTCCATGCACAGCATCTTTATGGGCCTGGTGGGTATTGGGCCTAATGTCGGATACTCAACATGGCTTATTTCCCGTACTTAAATTCACAACTGCTGAAACGTATGAGACCTACATGCATTTATAGGTCCCCTAGTTAAATGACTTCTCCTTCTTCTTTTTAATGGATCCTTTCTCCTCCGAAAAGAATTTATTTATTTATAAAAACGCAATTCACTTTCAACATGACCTCATAAGTGATTCAACAGGGGGAGAGAAAAAAAAAAGGCAAGTCCAATCAGTTTCAAGGTCGTTGTCTTTGAAATCCTGTAAGACATTCTGGACTGAGGATTGAGAGCGGCCATCAGACATCAGATGGAGATGTTTTCATGTTATATTGTTTTCATGTTCTGTTTTCATAGTGTAGAATCATACATGAGTTTTTAAAACTAACCCCCCAAAGATAAGTTTTCAAAGTGACTGAGCTTTGGCCGGTGTGGCTCAGTTGGTTGGGTGCCATCCATGCATGGAAAGGTTGCCGGTTTGATTCCTGGTCAGGGCACACAGTGGGGCTACAGGCTGGATCCCTGGTAGGGGGGCTTGTAGGAGGCAGTTTATCTTTGTTTCGCTTTCACATCTGTGTTTCTCTCTTTCCCTCTCCCTTCCTCTCTCTCTTCAAAATCAATTAAAAATCCTGAGATTTTTTAAACATGAAGGATAGTCTAAACCCAAACGTGTTCTAATTAGTCCAGAATCATGACAACCCATTGTTATAACTATTTAAGAGACTAATAATCGCGAAGTCATACATGGAAGAGCACAGAGAGTCATACATGGCAGGCAAGCCATGTTTGTTCATCAACAAATGATTTCTATGGATTAACCCCACAACAGGAGTCAGGAAATTGAACATCTTAGCTAAATTTCAGCACGAGCATTCAGAGGCATGCACTGCTATGGGGAGAAATACCATTGTTTTGAAACATGTTTTCACTGATTTTCAGAGAGAGAAAAGGAGTGGGAGAGAGAGGGAGAGAGAGAGAAACATCAATGATGAGAGAGAATCATGAATCGGCTGCCTCCTACATGCCCTCTACCGGAGAGCAAGTAGCAACCCCGGGCATGTGCCCTGAACGGGAATCCAACTGTGACCTCCTGGTTTATGGATTGATGCTTAACCACCAGGCACCACTGGCCAGGCGCGAAATAATATTTTTAAATAGTTTCTGCAAACAGGGTGAGTCCCTAATAATATTCATATCCCAAAGCTAGGTCTTCTGAGACTCGGCGTAGACGAGTCATTGACTTTTACATTCATCTTCCTGGGGATTCTGTAGACACTTCAAGGTGTCTCCACGTAACCCACTCACACCAGAGGATGTGTTCAAGGATGTTCTAAATAATTAACCTCCTCACACTGGAATTCAAGTGTCTCTCTGTGATAAAGCACTTGAGCACCTCCAAAGCATAATTAGAGGCCTACCCTTGAGACGTGGGCTAGATCAAGTTCTCAAAGCGAGGGTGGATATTAGAACGGATAGAGCAGCAATTAGTTATTATGAATTTTCCCCATTACCCAGCCTATTGGATTGTGTCGGTGAAATGTTAATTCTGCATAAAAGAGTCCCCGTAATGTCTGATGGCCGCTCTCAATCCTCAGTCCGGAATGTCTTACAGGGTTTCAAAGACATCGTCCTTGAAACCGATTGGACTTGCCTTTTTTTTTTCTCTCTCCCGCTGTTGAATCACTTATGAGGTCATGTTGAAAGTGAATTGCGTTTTTATAAATAAATAAATTCTTTTCGGAGGAGAAAGGATCCATTAAAAAGAAGAAGGAGAAGTCATTTAACTAGGGGACTTATAAATGCGTGTAGGTTTCATACGTTTCAGCAGTTGTGAATTTAAATACGGGAAATAAGCAATGTTGAGTATCCGACATTAGGCCAAATACTAACCACTCCCATAAAGATGCTGTGCATGAAAACCCGGATGTACGTGACTTTGCATGAACATCCATTCACCAACAACATCTTAATGAATGTTGCTTCTGACATGCAAAATGAAAACATCTCTGTTTTTCTTATCAATGAACAAATCCATTTAGTAATAGAAATATTTTTCTAACCTCTCATTCTCCTGGAGTGATTAAAAGAGACCAACCAATAGAAGTCAAGACTGTCCTAGGGGAGTGGTCACATATTCTACCTCTAGCACCAGCGTATGATAAACTGGACAGATACAGGTTTTTTTGTTTGTTTGTTTTTAATATATTTCATTGATTTTTTACAGAGAGGAAGGGAGAGGGACAGAGAGCTAGAAACATCCCTCAAGAGGTCTCAGATTGGAGAGGGAGCAGGCTGCACTAAGGACACCTGCACAGATTTCGTGCACTGGGCCTCTAGTTTCTGACAAAGCTCAGTGCCTTGTTCCCTCTCACCTTGTCAGATGGCTGCCTGCTTTGTTAGTCACCTTATTTCATAAGTTAGACCCTCCCTGCATCTCATTTGCTGTCCTTTCAGCCCGTCCTCTCGGTAAACAGGAATTCTCCAGTGATTCCATTTCACTTGCAGCGGATCCGGGCACCTGCTCCTGAGCGGAAGCACAGCTCCGCCGTGGAGTTTGGTAAAAACGCTTGAGCCACTGAAGTGCATCTTCCCTACTGAAGGGCCCCCCTCGTCTGCGAAGCCATTTGCACACGTGACTGACCCAGCCGTCCATTTCCCAGGCGGCCTTGCATCTGCAGAGCCTCCTGCAAAATGAGCCGGATCCTCTCTCCTCATGGGCAGTGGTGGGTCGCGCTGGGTTTGCGGTCATTTGCATCATTTGCCTGGCATCGCCCTGGGTTCCTGTTGCAGTCGCTGCACCTGCTGCTGGAGCTGGCGGGGGGCAAGGGGGGGGGGGGGGGGGAGGAGCACTCTCCACACCACCCCTCCCAAGGGGAGGACATTCTGGCTACAGGGGAAAGTCTTTTAAATGGGAGAACCGCTCAGGCGCACGTCCTCTCTGTCCACACGGTGCCGCCGTGAGCGCTGCATCCCGGACAAACTCGGGAAGCGCTGATGTTTAAAACATCCAGCCAGCCGAAACCGGTGTGGCTCAGTGGATAGAGCGTCGGCCTGCAGACTGAAGGGTCCCAGGTTCCATTCTGGTCAAGGGCATGGACCTGGGTTGCGGGCACATCCCCAGTGGGGGACGTGCAGGAGGCAGCTGATCGATGTTTCTCTCTCATCGATGTTTCTAACTCTCTATCCCTCTCTCTTCCTCTCTGTAAAAAAAATCAATAGAATATATTTTAAAAAATTTAAAACAAAAACAAACAAACAAACAAACAAAAAAGCATCCAGCCAACAGCAGCCTCGCTCCATTGGACCAGCGTCTCTGTGTGACTTCCCTCGGCCTCGCTCAGCAAACACTGTGCTCAGGTAAAGCCCCGGTGTCCTTAGAATTGTACCCCACTCCCCGCTAATCCAGTCACTTACAGGAGCCCTACCTTCTGGGGCTGTTTCCTCTACTGCGCTGTTTCAGGTTAAAAGTACGAAAATGTACAATTATTTCATCCAACTTAGAAACCATGTGATGGTTTCTCCTTCCAAACAAACAAACAAAAACAAAGAGTTTTATTCCCACTAACGTCTAGAGAAGGACTCAAATTGTATCAATTAAAGATATTGGAGCGCAAACTTTTTTTTTCTTTTTACATTTTATTGATTTTTTTACAGAGAGGAAGGGAGAGGGATAGAAAGTCAGAAACATCGATGAGAGAGAGAAATCGATCAGCTGCCTCCTGCACGCCCCACACTGGAGATGTGCCCGCAACCAAGGTACATGCCCCCAACCAGAATCGAACCTGGGACCTTTCAGTCCGCAGGCCAACGCTCTATCCACCGAGCCAAACCGGTTCCGGCTGGAGCGCAAACTTTTATTCTTGTTTAGCAAACCTGGCTGGATATCAACAGATAACGGCAATAAAACTGCTCCCTGGCTGGGCGAAATCCACTGCACTCCCACAGTCTCCTGGCGAAACGCATCGCTTCGCCGGGAGAAGGAATAAATAATTCCGGGAAAGAATGGCATTCACGTCCCTTAGTATCTGCGCCAACATCGAGGCTGTCAGGGAAGATCAATATCCTGGCTTCGCGTTCACTCCACAGAATGGCAAGAGGCTTTTTGACAGCCTGAGATAATACCTGGCGTTTAATCCCGCTGTTTCAGAAGATAAGGCACTCAATTGTCCAAGAGATTACAAAATTTATGTCTTAGTGCGTGGTAGACATTAACCATATCCGCCTTAGACCGGATAAGTGACTATGTACAATCTTAAAAACAAAAATGTAAAACCGAGTGCTCATTTATACTTGAAGATTTTTTTTTTTTTAAGAAAGCACAGGAAAATACTGAGGTTGCCTACAGTACTCAGACAAAAAAAAAAAATACACAGCCCATGTATACAGTCAGGAAATAATTTCTGTATTAACATATTCACTCCTCAACCCATAAATTATATTCAAGAGAGATTAAATAATTCTAACATTATAGGATTTGTTAAAAATAAAATACAGAGCTTGGCCAGTGTGGCTCAGTCGTTGACTATTGACCTTTGAACCAGGAGGTCACAGTTCGATTCCATCAGGGCACATGCCCAGGTTGGAGCTCCATCCCCAGTAGGGGGCGTGCAGGAGGCAGCTGATCCATGATTCTCTCTCATCACTGATGTTTCTAGCTCTCTCGCCCTCCCTTCCTCTCTGAAATCAATTAAAAAACATTTTTAAAGGAAAAATTGATGCCATATCCTTTGTCATTCATAATACTTTTTCCTTTTTTTTAAATATCTAGTGTTAAGAGTGCCTGATTTGACAAAATCACCTGGCACAGTTAAGGAGTAAGTTTAAAGGCCGAGTGTGTGTGTGTGTGTGTGAGAGAGAGAGAAAGAGAGAGAAAAATTCTGGAAAACCAGGCATAAAAATATACAGGACTGGTTTTTTCTGAGTATTAATGCTAAGCAGATATAGATAAGATTTACTTTCTCCTCTGTACTCTTCTGAAATGTTCAAATGTTCTTAGCGCTTCAATACTCTGTATCTTCCTAAGTTATTGACAAATCAGTAACTTTCTCCTTATACTTTTCCCAAAATGTAGGTTTCACTCAACATATAGAAAAATCACACCAATGTGGCTATAATTATCCATGTACTCTCTCACAAATAAACAGAAAATATCTGTGATTCGGTGGACTGAATATTTAAGTATCGATTTTATATGCATGTATTCAGAAATAAGTCTCCAGTGAGGCCAGTGAGGGAATTGCAGGAGTGGAAAAGCGGGAAAGGGATTAGAAAACAGCGGTGAAGGATGAGGCAAGGGCCTGCTGGACCTTTACAAACAGCACAAGGAAAGGCTGGTGAGTGGTTAGCCAAGCCACCCATTCATTTTCTCTCCTCAGAGATTTCACTGCTGCATATACAGGCGCAAAGTCCAAAACAAGTTTGTTCGAGCAGAAACAGGTAAAACGTAAGATCTGAACAATCACTTTGAAGAATAGATTGAATCCTCCTTGAAATACGCCCCTTGCCAAACTTCAGAACATGGCTACCATTCTCTCCTTCTCTTTGGGGTTAGCTACCCAATAAGATGTCTAAAGGAGGTCATTAAGTACTAGTAGTATAAGATGTTATTCCGTGCCAGAAAAATGTTTTATCATTATGATTATTTTTATTATCATTTGCCTTTTGATATTCAAAACGTTACCCGAGGAATCAGAATAACAAGTGTGATTAGAAAATAACCATTTTCAGTGGAAGACCCTGAAATTAAAGTAGAAAAGACGGAAAATGTGCAGATCACACAGCAGTATCCCAGGATCCAGAGGAGCAGCGCCAACTAGAGGCTGGCAAAGGCCCGTCTGGGCAGCGAGCTGGAGTTGACCTTGACCACGTTCAAGGTGCCCAGACTTTGCGCCCTGCCTTCAATCCTTTGGGTACATAGGCGGTCCAGTACAAAGCTGATGTCCAGGGCTACTCTTTTTTTTTAAATATATTTTTTATTGAGTTTTTACAGAGAGGAAGGGAGAGGGATAGAAAGTCAGAAACATCGATGAGGGAGAGACATCGATCAGCCGCCTCCTGCACGCCCCACAGTGGAGATGTGCCCGCAACCAAGGTACATGCCCCCGACCGGGATCGAACCTGCGACCCTTCAGTCCGCAGGCCGACGCTCTATCCACTGAGCCAAACCGGTCTCGGCCAGGGCTACTATTTTTAGGACTGTAGAAGTTCTGTTTGAACAGGACCTATCTAATGCTGCATCTTCCTGTGGACTGATTATTACTGGCAATAAAATTCTGCTAAGATCAATGCTACGCACCCCGTTCTAAGCTGACTTGCTGGTGTGGTGTCACATGTAATATTATAGAAAGCTCTGTTCTAGTCAACCTCAACTGGAGCTGCTATGACATTGTCACAGGTGGTGAGACTTCATTGAACAGAAATGTCACTTTCCAAAGATCCCAGATACAAAGGGAAAAATCTGGATTTGAAAAGAAGTCCCGGGTGAACAAGGTCACCAGGAATCAGCCTTGGGGTTAAGACAGTGGTCGGCAAACTGCGGCTCGGCGAGCCACCTGCGGCTCTTTGGCCCCTTGAGTGCGGCTCTTCCACAAAATACCACGTCCTGGGCGAGTCTATTGTGAAGAAGTGGTGTTAGAAGAAGTTTAAGTTTAAAAAATGTGGCTCTCCACAGAAATTTCCATCGTTGTCCTGTTGACATTTGGCTCTGTGGACTGATGAGTTTGCCGACCGCTTGAGATGAGACAAGCTCTGAGACCTTCTGTATTTGATTGGAAGAACTTACAAACATGACCCTCAATTCTTAAGTGGAAAATAAAGGGTAAAGCAGATAATTCCCTTCACTGGTTACTCGAATCTAAAGAAGCTATTTTATTTTTAAAAGACAGATTCACCCAGCCAATATCTTTCAGTGGTTGAGCATCTACCCATGAACCAAGAGGGCACAGGCCTGAATTACAGGCTCAATATCCAGTAAGAGGCATGTAGGAGGCAGTCAATTGATGATTCCTTCTCTCTCCTCACTGATGCTTCTATCTCTTTCTCCCTCTCCCTTCCTCTCCCTGAAATAAATTTTGTAAAAAAAAAAGAACATAAGGAAACACAGATTAAATGTTCACAAAAATAATAAAAATCTGATTATAGGTATGCAGAAGTTACATAACAAAGTACCCAGAAATCTCTGCGGCAGGCTGACTCCCGGAAGAAATGGCGAGAGAAGCCCGCAGAAGTGGAGTTTCTTGTGAGCGGGCCAGCTTCCAATCCGTGAAACATAACCTTTCACCCGGGACATGCCAGTGCAGCCTCATCAGCTGATTACAGACCATTTCATGAGGATGTAATCCACCGGGACGCGCGCGGCCCAATGTAATCAGTATAATAACATGGACCGGGACAAGTTGTAAAAATATCAAATCCTCCAGGCAACGGATCAAGGCAGATGAAAGTCTGTATCTGAAGATTTCCGAGGCCTGGCAGGTCGCCTGCAGTGACAGGGCTTTATGGTTTGGTTGCAACCATCTTTCCTAACAAGAAGTCAGACAGCAAATATCTTGGTTAAGCCCCGGCTAGGAAACAGTCATTATCTTTAATTAAAAAAGAAAAACAAAAGCAATCCAATGTTTTCCTTTTTAGAACTTTTCTCCCATGTTTAATCATGTCAATGATTTCTTTATTTTTCTGGCCCATTGAAAGTCTCCCAACTTTTCTGAAAACTGTCAAACACAAAGTCTTGGATTGGAGAAGTAATGGGATAAGGCTAGGATTGGATAGGGGAAAGGTTGCCCAAATGAAACTTCTCTCCAAAATCTTTATTTTATTTTTTTAATATATTTTTATTGATTTCAGAGAGGGAGGGAGATGGAGGAAGAAATAGAAACATCAATGATGACAGAGAATCATGGATCGGCTGCCTCCTGCACGCCCCCCACTGAGGATGTGCCCGCAACCAATGTACATGCCCTTGACCAGAATCGAACCTGGGACCTTTCAGTCCCCAGGCCAACGCTCTATCCACTGAGCCAAACCGGTTTCGGCACAACGGCTATTATTATTCGTTTTTTAAATCCACTGGCACGAAGTAATTAAGGTGTTGAAGGAAATGTTTTCTTATCAACACAGCATCGTTGATTTGTATTCAAGTCATCATTTTCTAGAACCTTCTGCGGCTCATCCTCAAAGGATTCACCCAGCTCATCCCTGTACGACACCTGTTGTATGGGTGTTGGGCCTGTGATGGCACCTCTTTGCTGACACAGCCCGCAAACTGGGACTGGAAGCAAAGTCTCAGTCCACCAGTTCATCATGCTGTGTAGTCATGTGACCCTGTTTCATCTTTGTTTTTCGTTTTTTTTATTTTGTTTTTTACCTTTATTTAGCCTTTTTGTTCCCTTTGCTTTTAAGTCGCCAGTTCTACAGTTCATCCAGCAATTTCCCCAGAGGCTACATCCTTGAGAAAAGATTTACAAGAGTCATTTCTGAGTGGAAGAAGCTATGGGACAAGAGTTGCCATTTGTAAATGTTGAAAGATCGGACGGGTGCGTGAATGCATTAAAAAGAATTTTGTTCACGTGATGTGGGCAGCCATCGCTGGCTCTGTTTTGCTGTAGTACAAGCCCGGGTGTAGATTAATTTATTCACATCGTTCTATCCGCAGCTCTTTCACCTTCAGCCACGGCTGCCACATTCTTTATGGGAAAGCGCAACCAGCCAGCCAATAAAAGCGCTTCTGAGCACCGGGGTGGAAGGTCAGAGAGGAGGTGTGTGTGTGCAGCTGGAGGGTCATCTGAATCCGGCCAGGATAAGAAAGCAGGTGCTTGGGCCATTCCGCGTTATAAGCACAAAAAAATTTTTAGACAATAGACCCTGGATTGCCAGCTGCTGGCGGTGGTCATTTCATCTCTGGAACATAATTGGTCCGCTGGCAGTCCACCCACGTGACTCCAAGGGATGACCATAAAATGATGGAGTGCTGTGTAAAGCCTGAAATGGCCACCTTTAACTTTAATTTTCCCCTTAATGTTGGAGAGTTCATCAAATATGCATTAATTCCAGTTTTCAATCGCTTTTATCAATCCATCTTTCTTCTTCAAGTGCTAGACAATGCCTACCTAACAGGACCTGTCTTCTCCTGTGCTTTTATACCAGGACTGTCTTATAAGTATGCTGACGGTTTTAGCATCTTAAGCAGCATTTATTGGATAAAACGCAAAAGGCAATAAACAGCGTCTTCAATGTTGAAATTATGAAAAAAAAAAAACTAGCATCATTAATAAGCCTGTTCATCCATTATGAGCAGATTAGATTTACACTGCCAAATATGACTACTGTAATATTTTAAAGGTTTAAGCTTATATGAAACATTAGTTTTGAAACGGCTTCTAATTTTCCTTTGCCTTCACATCATATTTTTAATTCAAAGCAAAACAACTTGATTTTTGAAATCCACATTCGGAAATCCAAAACATCCAGAATATTCTTTTGTTTTTGACAATTCATTTTTAAGTGAGCAAGTCAAAGGAGGAGGGCATGGGAGAGGGGTGCAAACAGCCAGAAATTTTGACAAGAATAATTACTGCATTTATCACACTTCCTGTTTACCACCACCTCTCAAGATCCTGAAGTTTTCAGAGATAATTATGAATAATAAGAAATAAGTAAACTCAATAAATCCAACTCTAACCTCCTACAAACTGGAAATAAGTTAATTGGCCCCAAAATAGATAACAAGTTTAAATAAACTATGGCATATTCAGGAAAGAAACATAACATGATTCTGTAATTACAATGATAGCCTAGTAGAATAATTAATGACCAGGACTAATATTTTCAGTATATTGCTAAGTGTAAAATGTAGGGTACAAAGCAGTGTCACTTTATAATTAGTCTTTGTATAAAATGTCTGTAAAGGAATAACAAAATAATTACTTTTTTTTTTCTTTCTGTGATAGAGCTCAAGGTGACATTTTTTTTTCTAGTAAATTTCAATATTTTTTCAAAGTTTTACATTGAACTTACTTGTATATTAAATGTATGAATAAAAAAAAACGAAATTTTAATTAATGAAGGAAACTCCTCAGATATTTATCACTTGACCATAGTGTCACAGTGCAATCTGTATTAAGTGCCAATGATGATGATAACTAAGTAATAATTCTAAACTAACTACCAACGTGAAATTTATATTTTATGTAACGGAAAGGTCTAAATATACCTGGTAAATATACACTGTACTCAGATTATTATGCGTTCAGAGATCATAATAATCTGGCCACTCGGTGTGTACTGAATGACTACACAGATAGGAAGTAGTGCACCATGGCCCTGAACAAAAGAAGAGGTGATCAGGAAAACCAGCATGCAGGCATCCAAAACACACAGGCCAGATTTCAGTGCTGCCAGGGGAAATGCCACGTACAAAAAGTAAGGGAGAGCCCTAACCCAGTTTGCTCAGTGGACAGAGTGTCTGAAGGGTCTCAGGTTCAACTCTGGTCAAGAGCATGTACCTTGGCGGCAGGTTCCCTGGCCCTGATCAGGGGGGTGTGCAGGAGGCAACCCGCCGATGTGTCTCTCGGACCATGATGCTTCTCTCTGTCTCTTCCTCTCCCTTGCACTCTCTCTCTAAAAACCATTGGGAGAATATCCCTTGGTGAGGATTAACAGCAGCAACGAAAGAGAAGTAAGGTAGGAAGAGTAATGGAGGAGCTTTCGTGGTAGATCTGGGAGCACAAATGATGCGAGGCTTCAAGGGAAGGCTGGTCTACCTATTAGGTGACGTTAGCACCAAACTAGGGCTCACGGTGTTTTGATTTCTTTTGAAATTAAAAGAATAAACTAACTTCTAGGTTAAAAAAAGAAAAAAAAACTAATTTTATGCCCAACACGATTATAAAATACCAAAGGCCTGGTGCATGAAAATCATGCAAGGGACTCGGCCCCACAGCACCACCCACTGGTCATGCTGGAAGGTCGTTCCACCCTCCGGTCTAATTAGAATATTAGCCCTTTATTATAGAGGATAATTTTAAGTATTTTTAATGGAGAGAGAAGCCTGCAGAAGCAGAAATGCCTACATTTCATGAACACCCTATTGAAGCCCTGCTTGAAAGACTCGCTAAAGAATCGTATTTAAGAGAACAATTCCAACCTCTCTAGAGAACAGAGATGAGAAAGTGTTTAATCCCAGCAAGACCGCATATGAATATGTTCTAGCAAACTCCGAATGAAACGAGGGGCCAGCCACGGAGAACAGCTGTAATGACGAGGACGGTGAAGGGAATGGAGTATCTTGACACACACAAGAGACTTGACGAATCTTTGCAGCGTGCGGTGTGGGGCTGAAGACAATGCAGCTGTGCGCCTTCACGGTCCATCAATCTACAGAACGAGCCCCAGGCGCCGTCCTTCAGGCCCGCCTGCTCTCCCGGGATGAGGGTATGCTTTCTGAGTTTTCCCATTTCACAAAGCGCAGATGAATTACCGTGCTGATTGACAGAATCAAGTTAGATTTTTTTTTAAAGAAAGCAAAAGAGTTAAAACAGTGAAATTAAACAAGTCTGGGGGTAACATGCAATTAATTGCAAAAATGCACAATGGGAAAACGTAGATTCAAGAGTTTATATGAAAAATAGAAAGGTTGGTGGTTGACTCTAAGACGAAAATGAGTCTTCCTTGCTCCTCAAACAAAGACAACAAACTGGTGCGACCTCAGACGTAGACTTTGGTTGAAATATGACCTTCAGATCAAGGAAAATTTCTGTGTTCAATCCGCCTGGATTATTTTTAGAGAGAGGCTGGTCTATGGTGATGAAGGTATAATAGGCAAGCAGGTTGAAAAATGCTCTATAAGCCATTATGTCACATAAAGAATCTGGGGGTGTTTGGGCTGAAGAAGGGAAAAGTGTGTGTCTATGTGTGTATTGGGAGTGGGACATAACAGCTTACTCTAAATGCCTAGATGACAAATTACCCTATAAAATGAGGATTGTATCTATTTTCAATAATTTACTAACATAATCAAGATGAAAGGTTATACATTGCAGAGGAAATGGATGTCACGATAATAAGAGTGAAAGAATTTCTGATTACAGGTATCCAATAACAACATAAAATTCCATGAAAAGTAGTGTTATTTGCTACTAGAAATACTCGAGCAAAAATTAGAAGATCATATATGGACAATGATATAGAAATAATTCTTGTGATGGACATATGCTTGAATAGGATGATCTCTAGCATTCTTTCCAAGTAACATATTTTATTCAAGAGAGACAGATCCAAAAGACGCTCAAGGGAGAAGAAAATGGCAAGGTCTGTGAATGACCGGATGTGGGAAGGCAAAGGAGAGGAACAAGAATCAGAGCATGTATGCTGATTGCCACACACCATAGACTGACATCGAAGGAATTCAAACTTGTAATTTCCCCATCATAGACTGAGTTTATTTGTTGTAATTCACTCATTTTAGCCCTTTGCAGGGCAGAGCTCAATGCTGTCACCCAAGAAATCAAGATGGGCTCTCTAAGCGTACATTCCTCTGCCTTCAAGTCCCACCCATTTCTTTCAGGGGCTGTCAGTCAGAAGCACCAAGACTACAGAGTACCATCCACACCTAACCTTCATAAGCAATCAACTCTTCAAAGTCAAGTTCTCTCCGTCCAAGACAAGGAAGAGCCAAACATCCATTTTAATCTGTGAGAATATTATTGTGAATTATGATGACTATTATGAAGCAATCTCCTTTATGATTATCAGAATAAATGTATATTGCCCCGAAAAAAAAAAGTACTTTATAATATAGAATCAACCGGAGAAAACTAGGATTTTATTGGCATCTCATTTAGAGAAATGTGGATGAAATGTAAATGATGATAGGAAGAAGTCAGAAGACAATAAAACAAAATGAAAAGCAGCTTGAGACTCTTCAACCATGAAGTATAAGCCTGAATGATCAAGTTTTATTCATTCCTGTGCAGTTCATATTAGCATTTTATTATGCAAAGCTACCAATTTGATTTTACAGGGGAAACGAAATTGGTTTTTTAAGCGTATTTCCTTTTTTCTGTAAGAGAGGGGATTTGAGGAACAGGATCGCTGCAGCCCACTACAGTTCTCGGGTTCAGCAATGAATGGGTGACATTTACTCTTTACCCCGGCCTCACACGGTGGTTGTATTTTTTTGAGAAGTCTTGCCTCCATTGAGATACTCATTCGTGAGCACGAGGTGAAATAACAGAAGCTATTTTCCAACTACCATCAGTACACAAGCCTTAAAAAAAATAATGACGGAAGCAAGCAGTCTCTCCATGATTGGCTGCTTGGTCTCCCTATCAAGAAGTTCAAGGCACAGAATAGAGAATGTTGAGGAGCCTGTAAACGCTCTCCTCCACTCACATTATATGATGGTCCTCCTGGAATTTATTTCTTGTGGGAACCAAAAAGAAGCCTTTAAGCCGAGACTGGTTTGGCTCAGTGGATAGAGCTTCGGCCTGCAGACTGAAAGGTCCCAGGTTCAATTCCGGTCAAGGGCATGTATCTTGGTTGCGGGCACATCTCCACTGTGGGGCGTGCAGGAGGCGGCTGATGGATGTCTCTCTCTCATCGATGTTTCTGACTTTCTATCTCTCTCCCTCTCTGTAAAAAATCAATAAAATATATTTTAAAAAAAGAAGAAGAAGTTGTTAAGTGCAATTTGCATGCTTGGGTTCTGCTATTCACAATCAAGGGTCCCTTTGGATGGTTTTAGCATAGAAAGCCTGCCTGGTCCTGTTACCTACCTTTCCTACACCAGGGGAAGAGATATTAGGGTGGAAATCCTAATGGTGAAGGACTTGATTGAGCTTTCTGGCTCAAGGCCATGCTTTATTGATGTGAGTTCACGGAATGAAAGATGAGAGAGCGCACAGTCTGGGAACGTACCTCCATGCCCCATATAATATATTTCCAATAGAAAAAGACACATTTAGCAGAAACCGGTTTGGCTCAGTGGATAGAGCGTAGGCCTGCGGACTGAAAAGGTTCCATTCCGGTCAAGGGCATGTACATTGGTTGCGGGCACATCCCCAGTAGTGGGTGTGCAGGTGGCAGCTGATCGATGTCTCTCTCTCATCGATGTTTCTGACTTTCTGTCCCTCTCCCTTCCTCTCTGTGAAAAATCAATAAAATATATTATATATATTGACAGCCCACACTAACCCATCCACGTTCCTCTCTTGGGGCCTGGACATCTGCATGCCAGCCCTCCTCTCGGGTATCTGCACGCACGTTTATTCCCAGGCTGTCCTTGGGGAAAGCGTGTCCTGGGAAATGTGGCTGCTTCTCCTTGAACTTCATCTATTCCATAACATCAGGGTGGCAGTGAGCTCGCCTAAGTGGATTTCCAATGCCAGGGCCTGCTGGCTGCACGGGACAGATGCTCCTCATGGAGCGGCTGGGGCGGGGACCCAGTGGAACAGAACTTTTTGGAAAGGGAGGGATGCCACAGCTGAGGCAGCTGGCCTGTGCTCACCAGTGCTCTGCGGTGTGGTAGGTTCGTGGTGCGGGGGCCGCTGGGACCGGCGCCCAGACGCCGTGTTTGTAACGAAGAGTGGCATGGTCCTTCCTGTCTCCCACCCCGACCCCACCTGCCAACAAAAATGAGGAGCAGCCGAGACTGGTGTGGCTCAGTGGATAGAGCGTCGGCCTGCAGACTGAAAGGTCCCAGGTTCGATTCCGGTCAGGGGCATGTACCTTGGTTGCAGGCACATCTCCACAGTAGGGCGTGCAGGAGGCGGCTGATGGATGTCTCTCTCTCATCGATGTTTTGACTTTCTATCTCTCTCCCTTCCTCTCTGTGAAAAATCAATAAAATATATTTTTCTAAAAATGAGGAGCAGTGAGTATTGCTGGCCGGCGCGGGAAGAAGACAGATGAGGCTGACTGCCTGCGTATCCCAGGGACAACCTTCCAATGGCATCCCTTCCTAATGTCCCATTTCTAACGGCTGATGTCGAATCAGGCCTGTGGACCGGTGGCGGATGGTGGGGAAGAGTGACAGGTGGCCGATGCCATCAGTAACAGTTTGCATCCTGCCCGAGTGACTTACCAGCAACCCCGCTCACTCCACTCGGGACGATGTGTATGCATTGGCCCTAATCTGCAGCGCCAGAGAACCCTCTTTAAAGAAGCAACTGGCCGAAGCCGGTTTGGCTCAGTGGATAGAGCGTCAGCCTGTGGACTGAGAGGTCCCAGGTTCGATTCCAGTCAAGGGCATGTACCTTGGTTGCGGGCACATCCCCAGTAGGGGTGTGCAGGAGGCAGCTAATCGATGTTTCTCTGTCATCGATGTTTCTGGCTCTCTATTCCTCTCTCTTCCTCTCTGTAGAAAATAAATAAAATATATTTTTTTTTAAAAAAAAGAAGCAACTGGCTCCTGGCAGCTGTTGTTGATCACTCTTTTCTAAATCTCATTTGTGAATGACCCTCTGCCATCCTGTCACCGAAAGGTGGCCATACATTACTTTGCTGCATGTTTACTAATCCCAGTTCCTCTGAAAAGGAGACTCTTCTTTGGGAAAATGGCTCACTGTGTGCCTTTCCTATGCGTATACCGATCGTCCTTTGCAAACCACGTCCTCCCGAGTGGAGACAAAAGACAAACAGAAAGATAAGCCTCGTCTGCCAAACAGGCCCGATTCTGCAGCGTAAACACGTCATCGCATCAACCGGATGCGTTTGGCAGCCTGCGTGCCATTGCCTGGACCAGCCAGGACACTGGCCAGCTCTGGAAACCAGCCGATCCACACTACCTGCATGCCAGGCACCGGAAGGCAGCGTCTGAAATGAGGCGGGTGAGACTCTCCCTGGCTGGCAGCCGCCTGCATTTCCACCACATCCCTCCTCCCCAGCAAAGCGGCTTCAATAACACGAGTAAAGACTGCCACCAAGCGTCCTAAGCCGGTTCTGGTTTCCTTTCACAAAATACTAAATAAATGAAAAGATGCTTTACTTCTGTCCCTTGTGTCCATCCCCTTCAGAGAGCTAGGCTTCTCTGCATGATTTAAAGCTCGTAAGTCAAGGGTGCGAGGCATAGCTCTGCAGGAAATCATGTTTTTCTTGGCTGATGAGCAAATCTGCCATGATAAATATTTTGAAACATGAAGATTCTGTCTGCAGCTATGGGTGTTTCCAAAAGGAAGTATTCCTGAGAACCCAATTTCCAAATTTTTTTAAAATATATTTCATTGATTTTTTTACAGAGAGGAAGGGAGAAGGATAGAAAGTCAGCAACATCGATGATAGAGATACATCATCAGCTGCCTCCTGCACGCCCCACAGTGGAGATGTGCCAGCCACCAGGATACATGCCCTTGACTGGAATCAAACCTGGGACCCTTCAGTCTGAACGCCAACACTCTATCCACTGAGCCACACCGGTCTCAGCCACTTTCCAAATCTTATTGGCGATCTAGTTCCTAGAGGTTACTATGGGTCAGATCTGGAGAGTTTCCAGAAAAAAAAAAAACACAATTTCCTTATTTTAGAAAATGATGTCTGTGATGCCTGGAAATGTGAAATATATCAGCTTGAGGACAAAGGGGGAAGAGTCCTTTAAGAAGCATGTAACCCTAATAATACTGACTTGCAACTTTTGTTCTGCGTTCCTTTTCAAAGGATGGTGTGATTTTGTGAGAGTGAAATGTTGAGTGTTCCCTTCAGTTCGTGTTAGGCATCCCTTCTTCTCCTGTGTTCACGCAGTCCTGTGTTAAGCAAACATGGCCTGAACCCTCCTCTGCCGAGGACGTTGTCAGAAAGAAAGAGAGAATGTGGATGTGATCTTGTCCGCAGCAAGTGGGCTCCTGCTCGGACTGGTCCTGGGAAACCTCAAGCTCCCTCAGCTGAGACAATCTTACTAGAATGCCTTGCGCCGAGACCAGTTTGGCTCAGTGGATAGCGCGTTGGCTTGCGGACTGAAGGGTCCCAGGTTCGATTCCGGTTGGGGGTATGTACCTTGCTTGCGGGCACATCTCCAGTGGGGGGTATGCAGGAGGCAGCAGATCAATGTCTCTCTCTCATCGATGTTTCTGACTTTCTATCCCTCTCCCTTCCTCTCTGTAAAATATCAATAAAATATATATATTTTTTTAAAAAAAAGAATGCATTGCATAGGGTGCGGCAAAAGTAGACTTCCAGTCATCCCTATGGAATGTAGCACAATAATTAACAATAATACAAAAAAAAAAAAAAAAGAATAAGCTCTGTGCTTCCTATACTCACCACTGTAAACCTACATTTACGACATCCTGTATTTCTGACCATTTTCTAGGGCTTTTAAATGATTTTGCATTTATAATTGAGCTTATAGTCGTGATAACTAGGCCCATGAACAATAACTGTGAGAACTATTATTATCCCTCTATGTCAGTGGTTCTCAACCTTCCTAAGGCCGCGACCCTTTAAGACAGCTCCTCATGGGGTGGTGACCCCCAACCATAACATTATTTCCATTGCTACTTCATCACTGTCATTTTGCTACTGTTTTGAACTGTAATGTAAATATCTGATAGGCAGGATATATTTTCATTGTTAAAAATGGAACATAATTAAAACATAGGGATTAATGACAAAAACAATATGTAATTATATATTGGGAAATATTTATTTCTAATGACAAATAAATGAAATTTTGTCTTGAATCGTGGTATAGCAAGGGCAACAGTCTTCCTATGACAACAGTAAACTACATGGCTACACTTTGCTACACCGAAGAGCGGTGTGTTGGTTCCTAAGACCATGGGAAATAGGTGTTTTCCGATGATCTTGGGCGACCCCTGTGAAAGGGTCGTTCGACCCCCAAAGGGGTCGCGACCCACAGGTTGAGAACCGCTGCTCTATGATTCAAGATGTTTGGCTCCGTGGTCGATCATCGTCCCATGCACCAGGATGTTATGGTTTGATTCCCGAGTCAAGGCATGCGCTCAAGTTTTGGGCTCCATCCCCAGAAGGGGGTGTGCAAGAGGCAGCCAACCAATGATTCTCTCTCATCCTGGATGCTTCTCTCCCTCTC
The DNA here is from genome assembly GCA_004026805.1 of Lasiurus borealis. Taxonomy (NCBI): domain Eukaryota; kingdom Metazoa; phylum Chordata; class Mammalia; order Chiroptera; family Vespertilionidae; genus Lasiurus; species Lasiurus borealis. Next base: position 13,229 of record PVJN01021435.1, on the reverse strand, counting down.
TGCCTCTCCCTCCCTCTCTCTGAAATCAATCAAGACATGTCTGGTTGAGTGATTGACCTGTGGTATCACAGGAAGGTTGGGCCAGGCTTAACATTAACATCCTCTGACTTGCTACACCGTGTTCTATCGGGAGGACAGCATTCTCTGATGAATGCATGGCAGTCAGCGTGATATTTCAAGATGGCTGTCATCTTAAAAGGCTCTGTGATGAGTACAGTGAGGCGGGCAACGCTTGAAATATTTCTGGAATTCTCGTTCTGCATTTCCCTTATGGGAACACAAGCCACTGAGTCTCATTACAGATTCAGTGCAACATGGATTTCTTCAGTATCTATCACTTGCATGACACTACACTGGATAATAGAGAGAAATAAAGATAATACGATTGCCGAGGAATTTACAGCTTAGCAGGCACAATGAGAAATGCAGGGCTGGTGCTTTTAATTTTTTTTTAGTGCTAACGTGCTATGTAGATGCTATTGTATATGCATAACACACACTGCACTTCATTAAATCTCAGATACGGCTAACCACACTCCTCTATGTCTCAAAACTTAAAAAACAGCACTGCACTGACCAAGTGGAAAAAGTTGCAACCATTTCATTTTTTTATGTCACATGTGGAGAAAGAGCTCTTTTTTGTCTTATTTTGAGATTGCTTCTCTTTAATACAGTGGTCCTCAACCTTCCTAATGCTGGGACCCTTTAATACAGCTCCTCATGTTGTGGTGACCCCCAACCATAAAATTATTTTCATTGCTACTTCCTAACAGTAATTTTGCTACTGTTGTGAATCGTAATGTAGATATCTGTGTTTTCTGATGGTCTTAGGCGACCCCTGTGATGGGGTCGCGACCCACAGGTTGAGAACCGCTGCTTTAATAGATCACTCTATCACATGCATAAAAAGAAAAACATAAGCAAATTTAAAGTATTGCCCACTATGTCACAACTATATCCTGCTAGTTAGTAATCCTAAAACTTTAAGGGTTATCATATTTGCCCCAGTGTAAGGAATGCCAAAATGTCAAATGGGTAGTGAGTTCAGAATCACTAAAGTATTTTCTGCTCCGTTTCTGAAACAGTCATTGTATGATGAATTCCAGCAAACCATGGGAAAGGTAGCGCAATGGTTTACCTCATTCCTCTTTCTTCTGGTTTGGGTGCTGTCAGGAGTCACCGCGGTGGTTTAAGAATGCATTGTACCTGCCCATCAGCAGGTGAGGGGATTAAAAACCTGTGGTACGCCTCAACAATGGAGTGCTATGCAGCCGTAAAAAAGAAAGAACTCCTGCCATTGGCAACAGCATGGATGGACCTGGAGAGCATGATGCTGAGCAAAATAGGCCAGTCAGAGGAAGACAAGTCTTACAGGATCTCACTCACTTGTGGAGTACAATGAACACCATAGACTGATGAACAAAAATAGATCCGGCCGAAACCGGTGTGGCTCAGTGGATAGAGCGTCAGCCTGCGGACTGAAAGGTCCCAGGTTTGATTCCGGTCAAGGGCATGTACCTTAGTGGCGGGCACATCCCCAGTAGGGGGCATGCAAGAGGCAGTTGATTGATGTCTCTCATTGATGTTTCTAACTCTCTATCCCTCTCCCTTCCTCTCTGTAGAAAATCAATAAAATATATTTAAAATAAAATAGATCCGGGGAATAGAAGCATGGAACAGACTGTCCAACCTCCAAGGGAAGACAGTCAAGGGTGAGTGGGAGAGAAGAGATCAGCCCATGAACTTGTCTACTTATATGCATCACCCATGGACACAGAGAATAGGGTGCTGAGGGTCTGGGGTAGGAGGGTGAGGGTTGTCTAGGAAAGTTCGATGAGGGGGAAAAGGACATGTGTAATACTTTCAATAATAAAGATTAAAAATAAAAAGAATGTGTTGTAAAGTCCAAGAGACCAGAGATCATTAACTGACTCTATTCCTGACAAGCTTTGTGACCTTTGGGTAGGTTAGTAAACCCTTCTGTATTTCAGAATCGCAACCCATAAAAATGGTTCAACTCTCAACTATTGCTTAGCCTGTAAGTGAAACAGTGTACTTAACACTCTTCGCACATAGCCAACAAGTATTATATCTGGTACGATGACGTTATGCAAATCCTTCTAAACAACATAATGCTTCTAGGCTGGTGAGCCTGATGCAGCTAAGAGCTCTGTTATCTGCCATCTCCAACGATGGAATATGCGGCACCCTTCTTTCAGCTGACCCTATTAATTAAACTCCACCTGAGCCAGGCAAGAGAAAAACCAAGTCTCTGGCTTACGGCCATTCTAAAGCAGCGATCGATTTGTTCCAGGAGAAGAAAAATTAACGTGAAAGAAGACTCACGAGTTTCTGAATTCATCCCTGACCTTCAAATATCCAAATAGTAAGGAGACTCTACAACATGAAGTTTATTCTTAATACCACCCCCCCAAAAAAAGTGTATACCCACTTGAACAGCTGAGAGCTCAATTTTGAAAGTGACATGTACTTTATTAAACAATACTTTTATCATGATTCCAAGGGTGTGTATACATTTGGGGGGACACACTATATAGTCAGACGATCCTACTCACAGTATGTCAAAATACAGTGGTACCTCGAGATACGAGTGCCCTAACATACAAGATGTTTGAGATACGAGCTGTGGAGCAAACGATTTTTGCTTTGAAATACGAGCAACAGTTGAGATGCGAGTAATCACACGACCCACCAGTTTACCTCGACTCGAGCGTGTCATAGTTTCCCACACCTCAAGGTTACAGAACGAATTAAATTCGTATCTCGAGGGACCACTGTAATCTGAACTTTAGCTCTATCAGCTACACTGACAAGGCCAGCTTGGCCAGGTGCAAGCTGAAGAGAGATCGGCACGCCTGCCTCTTCAGACGTGTGGCCAAGAGAGGCGGGACTCTTTATAAAGGAGCACAGCTGGGGACACAGTTAATGAAAGGGACTCCGAGCTGGCTGGTTACAAGGAGCCATTGGCTGACTGATGGCTTGGCTGCTTCCCCAGGACACCCGTGTGACAGGGAGAGCCACTCCGGCCCATAAATCAGACCCAGTCTCCAGGGTGGGGCTTGTTCCTGGGACAGGGAGACGAACTTCAGGGACAACGTGTATCTCCCAACCGCCCGGAGGCTGGTGGGTCCAGATCTACTGGTTTCCAGGTCGCTCTCTGAATAGACCGGAAGCTTTCCTCTGGGACTAGTCTCCCATGGCCGGGGGCTGGCATTATCAGTAGCCCTGCCTATCTGTTATCCGTTTCTATTAAAAATGTAGCACAGCTGACAGCCAGCAATGCTTACCAGTGGAATAAAAAAATAAATTAAATTAAATTAAATTAAAGTAGTATTTCTGAAAATATGTTTCTCAACAAGGACCACTCTCTCGTCATTTTCATTTAAAAAGAGAGGGTGGGGGAAAACTTACTCCAGTGGGCAAGAATGAGCAAAATGGACGAATAAGCAAATATTTGGAAAGGTGTACAGCATTCATTTCCATTTCACCAGAGGCAGTAGGTTTGTCTGTTGCATTATTCATAAGTCACGATTTTAGCTTAGTTTTCCTGCTTGTTAAATATCAAGAATGTTCTAGGCCCCCAGGCAGTAGGCTGCGGTAGGTAGTGGCTGGATTTCATTCACTGCGTTAAGGAAACATCAGAATCTTCAATCGTGAGCCACGCGAATAACGGGGTTCAGTTTCCTTTTCTGGGGAGCCTTGTAACTACCGTTCCTTTGCTGCTTGAAACCGGTTGGCCTTGGTGTACCTGAACGCTATGTTGCCAATTAATACAGCATGAACCCAATAAATCCAATAAGAAAATACACCATGAATGTTATATTAGTAAACTGGTTTACTTATCTGTGTTCTCAAAGGTGAAAATCACCTACTCATCGGTCGAGTGTGAACCTAAATTCTGTCATAAGGTCAAATATGACAAAGCACATTTTAAGTTGCCAGAGCTCCCAGCGCTAAAATCATAATTCTTTAAACTATAAAAGACGAAATCCGGTGCAGAAATCATTGTTTCTCACGCTCGTCCTCAAAGAGTCTACTTTAAATGCTCTCCAAGATGAAGCCATAGCGAAGGATGCTCAAGGGAAAGTTAAACCGATTAAGACCACTTGTATTCTTCAAAAGCAAGCTTTCACAGGACATGATCAGTAAAAAACTGAACACTGCCTCATGAAGACTGTCCTGAGTCATCCATGTCATCCTGATTTGGTCTAAGTACAAAAGGAAATCCTAGAGAATAAAACCGTAATATGCAAATTAATTTGAACCTGGGACCCTTGAGTTCGCAAGCCGATGCCCTATCCACTGAGCCAAACTGGTTAGGAAGACAACAGGAGATCTTATGCACAGTTTGGTTTTTGTTTGGTTTGGTTTTATTTTTCCCACTAAACAGAACATGAGTCCCTATCTGTGGTAATAGTAACTTATTTCTGCTATGAGGAAAACATCACTATACCCATTATTAATCCATGCAGTACATGGCTGAGAAAAGAGGGAAGAACTCATTAAAAGCAGGGACTTTTCAAACATGTTATAACAGCCTAGCTGTTTAGACAAAAACTAAAACTACATTAAAAAGAGAAGTGCAGAATGAAGCCTGTACCACCTTCATTTAACTGAAAATATTTTTACAGGCTCCCACCCCAAGCAAGAAATGGCATCTGCCCATTCCCCACCTCAGCCTACTGATGTCACAACCCGCCATCCCTCACATCCATCAGGCTGGCTACCAGAAAAAAGACAACCAACAACAAGTGCTAGAGGATATGGGAAGAAATTGTGCTTTGTTGTGAGGGGTACAAAAATGGTTCAGACTCAGTGGAAACCAGAATATAGAAACTCAAAAAGATTAACCATAGAATTTTTATCTGATCAGCAATCTATCTTCTTAGTCAAAGAAATCAAAGCAGTCTTGAAGAGATATTTGTGTTCACAGCAGCATTATTCACAATAGCCAAAAGGTGGGTACAACCCATGGATGGATGAAGAGATAAAGAAAATGTGACATGTGTGCATTAATTCGAAAAGAGACCACGTGCCATAAATATGTATATTTTAAGACTGTCAGCAGCTACCTTTCCAAAGATACAGACAAAGCCTGCCTCAGAACGAAGCTGGTGCACAGACTGAAGAGAAGAAACCAGAGAGATGTGCATTGATCTTGGACTTCCTGCTTATACAAGCAAAGAAATTACCTTGTTGTTTTGAGGGTTGGGGGGGGCGGATTGGGAAAGTGAGGGGAGGTTGGTGTGTGTGTTTTTTTTTAATATATTTTTATTGATTTCAGAGAGGAAGGGAGAGGGAGAAAGAGAGAGAAACATCGGTGATGACAGAGAATCCTCGATCAGCTGCCTCCTACTGAGCATCAAGCCCATAACCTGGGCATGCGCCCTGACTAGGAATTGAACTATAACTCTTGCTTCATAGGTTGATGCTCAACCACTGAACCACTCTGGCTGAATGAAATGACTGTATTTTCCAGCATATAAGATGACTTTTTAACCCAGGAAAATCTTCTCAAAAGTCAGGGGATGTCTTATACACTGGGTGTTGTCCTAGAGGGCAAGCATATCCCAAACTCTATATTTTAACTGGCAAAGTTGGGGGTCATCTTATACGCCGCAAAATATGGGTACCTTGTTTTAAACCTTGTCTCGTTGGGTTTCTCTCATTTCACAATAAAAGCATCTTGACTGATCCAGTGGTCATGGCTGATGAGACCCACTGTGCAGCCATTGGTTGTTCCACAGCCTTTGAGGACCCGTACATACACCCAGTTCCCGAGTACACGCCTCCCACTGCCCACGTCCACGAGCCACCGAGAAACAGGAGAGGGCCCTTGTGAGAACAGACTGATCTCCATGCTGGTCCCTCCCCTCTTTGCTTTGGTTGATTTGCTTGGCTTTTCCCAAGCGCCCTGTAATGTAAGTCAACGTCTTCCCTGGGAATAAGGAAACAAGACTCGAAGTCAGTTTTCCACTCGAAATGAATTGTGTTTCTAGTGGCTTAACTACCTAGAACAGAATGTGCTTGTTTTCCCTCCCCTGTTTGATTCCCTTTGAATAATGTCGTCACAAAAAAAAACAAAACACTCTTGAGCTGATCCTCAGTGATCTGCTGGCATTCAGATCAAATTCCACTTCAAAGAGGGGTGCGCAAATAGTGTTTTCCGTCAGGTCCCCCACAGGAAACAGATGGAGCGCTCGAGATAATTCAGGGAGACTTTAATTACACGGCGACTCTTCATAAAGAGGCCGGCGGACAGAAGATGGCTCTGTCACCCAGATTTATTAACCTCCGAAGGACAGGAGAGGGAGCAGTTACTGTAAAAGAAGAGAGATCGCCGGGGAGACTTGTGTTGAACAAAGCAGCGGTTAATGTCAGAGGAATGAAAACAGCCCAGCAAACCTTCCAGGGAGAAAGCTTTGAAAGTCAGTCCCTTGACCTCCTTCACGCGCTGTTGATCGCTTCCTAAGACTCCCTATTGGTCCACCCCAACCGGAAGCCAGAAGGCAAGAAAGTCTGTCTCTGTGACCTTCTCACTGGGGACAGTGAGAAGGATGGAGAATGGGATAAAAGGTAGAATCATAAACATCAATATAACATAAAACCTTCTGTATTGATCCTCTTCTTGCCATCAAATGTATTTAAAATCCCACCCTAATATGTCTTTCTTGGTTTGAAATATTTGTCCAGTAGGCATTACATGAGATAACAGGCAAGCTTCTGCATGTAACAGAGCCCTAAATACACTGGTTACAAACGTGAGTATTTCTCTCTCACACACACCTGCCAAGGTGAAGGACCAACTAGACAGGGTGGTCCCATCCATGCGGTTAGCAAGGACCATGTTCCTCTCACCTTGTTTGTCCCCATGCCCTTGGGCAGAGCCCTCATGCCAAGGTGGAGCTGGGTCTTCAGTGTCTATGTTCTCACTCACAGGATAGGCAAAGGGGGTCGCCCCAGAGCAAGTAGGTGAGTGAGGACTACATACCATACATATCACTGCCCCTCCCATCCCCTCACAAGGAACTTTGTAGAATGGCTTTTGCAGCAAAGATGTTTGGATACTGGAGTCTGCATTTGGGTGATCTTGTGCCCAAGGAGGGAAAAATCATTCTGTTTTGTTTTTTAAATATGTCTTTATTGATTTTCAGAGAGAGGAAAGGAGAGGGAGAGAGAGAGAGAAACATCAATGATGACAGAGAATCATTGATAAGTTGCCTCCTGCATGCCCCCTCCTGGAGATTGAGCCTGCAACCTGGGCATCTGCCCTGACCAGGAAGAGAACCGGTGACCTCACGGTTCATAGGTCAGTGCTTAACCACTGAGCCGGACGGAAAAATAGTTTTTTTAAGGAAGATAACTAGCAGGATGCCAGAGATATTAATATTCACAGCTTTCCCTAGTTTTAAGTTCACACAATAATGGATCTTGTAATTAATAGATTCACTCTCAGAACTCTTACTCTGAAAGGGGCCTCATTTTTTGGCTAAACTCTACCTTCGTTAGAATATTGAAACATGACCTAATAAGATGATTTTTCAATGATAGAGGATGATTTCTCAGTGTAAGTCCCTCACCCAAATCATTCATTTTTTGAACACAGGCGGAAGGAACCCCTACAATTTTATTCCCAAATTTTTCTAATGCTAGACATCCCCAGAACATCTTACTCCCAAGTATATGCACCATCCTCTCTACTGGCTATTGGTACTAAAATAAATGATGGTGGGATTATTTAGATCTACCCAAAATATTGAATCAAGTCCAATCATATTGAGCAAAATATGGTTACATGTAATCATATTGGGATCTGGGAAGTGATGCAGAGAAAGACTCATGAATAGGCAGATTATCGGAAAAGGAAAAAAAAAGTAATATAATTCCCATAATGACATGAACTGTAATCACATACCAGTTGTGACTTCGATTTGCAACTCGCCAATACTGTCTGGAATTGGGAAACTCTTAAAGGTATTTTTTTTACATTTGTATAGTACCTCAGAGATTTCTCAAACTTTCATTTCTATGCTTTAGGAATATGCTTCGTTTATCCTTCGTGTCCTGCCTGACAGTTTTCTGAATCGCTTTCCTTTTGACAACAAAGCGAGGAAGAAGGGACAGTCCACTCCAGGAAAATCCCTAACTCTACACCTGTCCTCGGTCTGGGCTTTTGCAATCCTTTATGCATTGCCAGCTGGCCTGAAGATTCACTCTCCCTGTCTAAATTATTAGAAAAACACCAGCATCTGACAGTCTATTTAACATAATTTTAGTGTTCTTCCAAAAGGTGTTAATTAAGGCATTAAAACACTGTTGTTGGCTGAAACTGGTTTGGCTTAGTGGATAGAGCGTTAGCCTGCAGACTGAAAGGTCCCATGTTCGATTCCGGTCAAGAGCATGTACCTTGGTTGTGGGCACATCCCCAGTAGGGGGGCATGCAGGAGACAGCTGATCGATGTTTCTCTCTCCTTGATGTTTCTAAGTTTCTATCCCTTTTCCTTGCTCTCTGTAAGAAATCAATAAAATATGTTTTTTAAAACTATTGTTAGTATAAATTATTTTTCATTTGTACAAATCTAATTTCAAATCGAATGAAGAATGTGCACACATCAGTCATCTTCTCACCCGAAAGGCATGCGGATCTGGAGTGGAGGGCAGAGTGGTTATCAGTGTTTAACCTACGAGCAGAAGGTCTTCTGTTGTTACCAGTCTTTAACATTTAACATCTTCCGTCAAGATTCAAAGTTCACCTTTTCAAGATTTTGCACTTAATTTTCATGCAGATGCCATATGTGAGTGTTATAACATTTCAGTGCTTTGATATTATGTAGATGTCTACAGTGACCTTGAGGTCACTTTGAATTTCATCTTTTATCTCTTGTTACATATATCTACTTCAGTTTTCCTCTGACTCTATCACATGTGTCAGAAAACCCTATGATATAATCAGTCATGGGCTGTTTTTATTTCTATTTCATTATCTACCATTGAACCGGTTAAGTAATTACAATTAGTTAATAGGTCTATAAAGCTTTGCTTTCCACTCATGGCCAAGGATGACACGCATTTAATTCGTTGCTATCAACATGGTCTAACCACATGAAAAATTATTAATTTCAGCCAAAACCGGTTTGGCTCAGTGAATAGAGCGTCGGCCTGCGGACTGAAAGGTCCCAGGTTCAATTCCGGTCAAGGATATGTACCTTGGTTGCAGGTACATCCTCAGTGAGGGGTGTGCAAGGGGCAGCTGATCGATGTTTCTCTCTCATCGATGTTTCTAACTCTCTATCCCTCTCCTTTTCTCTCTGTGAAAAAAAATCAATAAAAAATATATTTTAAAAAATATTAATTCCAAATTCAAATTCAATTTAGAAATATAAAACATAACTGAATCAATAACAACTCCATTCTATGGCAAACCCAGAAATACCTTTTAGTAAACCATGTTCAATATTTTCAAAACTCAAAGATCAGCCCTCTTATACTCTAGAAGTGGCAGAACATGCATTTTTGAAGTTATTTTTAAGTGTACTCCCCCAGTAAATTAAAATTTCATATTATTCTATACTAAATATGTTAGGAATGCATATAGTTCTTTGCTTAAAAAAAAAAGTTCATCTTATATTCTGAGAAAAAAAAGGATCTTCAAGAGTTGTTTTTATTGTTTTTCTTTATTTTTTTAATATATCTTATTGATTTCTTACAGAGAGGAAGGGAGAGGGAGAGAGAGTTAGCAACATCGATGAGAGAGAAACATCAATCGCTGCCTCCTGCCCACCTCCTACTGGGGATGTGCCTGCAACGAAGGTACATGCCCTTGACCAAAATTCAACCTGGGAACCTTCAGTCCACAGGTCAATGCTCTATCCACTGAGCCATACCAGTTAGAGCTGTTTTTTTATTGTTGACACTATTACAATGTCTTCCAACCCAGCCCCCTTTATAGAGAGGTCATTGAATCTGCATACACTCTCACCCCTGCCCTCACCTTCAGAGACAACTGCATTAAACATACCCAACCAGATGGAAATCTCAGTCTCATAAAAAACAAATTCCTTGCCAGGACCGGTGTGGCTCAGTGGATAGAGCGTCAGCCTGCAGACTGAAAAGTCCCAGGTTCGATTCCGGTCAAGGGCATGTACCTTGGTTGCCGGCACATCCCCAGTAGGAGGTATGCAGGAGGCAGCTGATCGATGTTTCTCTCTCATCGATGTTTCTAACTCTCTATCCCTCTCTCTTCCTCTCTGTAAAAAAATCAATAAAATATGTTTTAAAAAAAGAAAGAAACAAATTCTAACAAATTCTACATTAACTGCCCATAGTCAGCAAATTCTCCTGGAGGTTTCAACCACACAGTTCAAGCTGCAGAGTGAGCCTGCTTCCAAAACAGACGGACACACAGACGTAGTTGAAAAATTAATAATTCAGTCACTTCCCTTTCTCCAGCGTAATATGAAATGATTTGGTGTTTGACGTGTATTTATTTTATTTTCTCATCATGTCTGAAAGGTATACATACAAACTATTTCAGTAACAACATAAGTAGGGCCTTCTCTACAAAAAAAGGGGCGGACACAACTGGCTTTCTGTTGTCTTACCTTCCAGCTATGAGAGGGTTCTCTCCCCCTCTGTCCCTGCCGTGATGTCTTGGGATTGTTCCAGAAGAAGAAGAGATGGCGCAGGTGATGAAAGGGATGGGGCCTTGTTCAGACCCAACTGAGCCCAGAGCGTTCTTCGTTTGGGCCTGAGACTTATGCCACCTGCAGTGAAGCTACAGCAACAACACATTGCGATACCACGTGAGCAAGGGGCAGGATGTAAACCATAAGATATATTTAATATCCACTCTGCTCACGTGGATTCCCTGTTGCTTAGAGTCCTGCACAGCGGGCAAGCTGTCTGCACTTTGGGCTTCTGCCTCAGGCAGGCGTTTCTCGTTTCAGAAAAGACTAGACTGGCCATTGAAGGCAGCTTGAACTGGCACTGGACTGCAGAGTCAGCCTTAGACCAGGGCCAGGAGAAGAGCCTTCAGGAACTGGGAGAAAAAGGGGGAAGCGCCTGACCCCACGCTCTGGGGCAGAGTGGCAGGAAGGGTGACAGGGAACAGACGTGGTGAGGCCAAAGGTCAGGAGCAGAGAGGTCACGTTGATTTAGTCTACAGACATTCACCACCGGGATGGGTTGAATTTATCGAATTTGCCCTACAGGACCCAAAGCACGTTTATGTTTCTTGTTCATTTATTCATAGGTGTTTAAGAAGCAACTACATGCATCAACTATGTGTTCTAGGTGCTAGGAAATAGCAGTGAGCAAAACCAAAAAAAATAAATAAATAAAAAATAGACACATTCCTTCCCTATGGAACTTACATTGTAGTGGGATAGAAAGTAAGGAAAATAATAAGTAAAACATATACTAGGGTGAAAAGAAACACCATAAGATTTGCATTTTAATATCACACAAACTCCTATTTTACGTACATCACTAACAAAGTGCCCTTGAATTTATGATGGCAGAGAACTTGGGGAGATGAGGAAGTGTTCCCACAGCTCCTAAAATCCCAGCACACAGAGGGCAATTGCTGGTCCCCCTCCCCCACCTCCTCATCCTTATTGTCCTTGAATCGAATTTCTCTGTAGTATGATGACGAGAGTAGATCACAATAATGTATTAGATCATAAATACAGGATTTTGAAATTATGAAGTACTCTACAATTTTTTTTAATACTCTTTGACCATTACTCATGTAGATGGAGCATGACTGACTAAAATATCTCTGGTTGCATGCTAGAGAATTCTATCTTTGACCTTTTCCTGTTCAATATTTTTATCAACAGCCCATGAAGGTAGGTAAAGGGTGGTGATCACATTTGCAAATGACACAAGTTGAAAGGCAGAGCCAATGCGTTAGATAACAGAATCAGGATTCGAAATTATCTTGACAAGGCAGAACCCTGGAAAGAAACCCATGAAATAATATTAACAGACATGTGATGAATAAAATAATTAACTAATGAACAAACACACACCTGCACGTTTACAAGATGGCCGAAATCAGGCTCCAGAGCATTTAACTAAGAGGGGAAAAGAACCCTAGAAGCTTTAGTTGACCTTGAGTTGAACGTTAGTCAACATTTTAATACAGCTGCGACAACAAAACATAAGCCTTATGCTGCACAATATCCTAATCAGGAGAGGCAATATCTATGTGGAGAAGGGTGTTCAGGCCTGGGTTTCACACTTAACAGCATTAATTTTAAAAAAAATTTTAAAGCTGAAACCGATTTAGCTCAATGTAGGTTTCTGGTCCCCATCTCTGTATTGAAGCTTTCAGTGCAGGTGTTTTTAAGCTTCTTTTCTGAAATGTAAATAACTCCCGCTTCCATTTTATAAACATGTTGGAGGTTTCTTAATTTCCAAAAAGAGCCATCATTTAGAACTTACTTGGAAATTTACTCTGGAAACTGAAGATAATGATCTACAAATATTTCCCCGGGAAAGAGCTCTTAACTAGGCAAACAGGGTCTGTGTGCCGAAGCTGGGATTTGATTGAAATTTGATGGGTATTTGTTCTCTTGGCTAATTTTTCTGCTTACCTCCCCAAATATTTGCAGAGAAGCTTAACTGGCGGACTGTACCTAAATGGAAGTAATAAACTTTCTCGAGTAATAGGGCATGCTTTATAATTGCTTCATTTATCAATGGGCAAGCGCCCCCCAAAATAATTGTCGATTCAATATTTGCTCAAATCTATTCCGGTTAAGCACTCGGCTCAGTGCTGAGCATACAAAGGAGTTTGGGGGGGGGGGGGGCTGGCCAGGGAGCTCCGTTGGTGAGAGCATCATCCCGATACACCAAGGTTGCAGGTTCAGAAATTATACTGAAAGGGAAAACTATAAATGCCCCGAATATGAGTATAGATAAATAAACTGTGGTGAGATCCAGTCATTGAACACAGATTTCTACTTACAAAAGCTATAATGTAAAGTAAAAAAGAGGAAGATACAAAGCACTATGTAGACTATAATTACAACTAGGTTGAAGGCAAACGAAATAAAAGGCCATCTAAGAAGAATAAGCGCAACGCATTCAGGTGATAGAATTATGTGTAATTATTGTCTTGTTCTTGCTATTGTTCGTGTTTTCTCCAGCACGCTTTAATTTCTCCTAGTGAGAAATCAGGGAGCTTTTAGAAGCAATAGACT
>PVJN01021434.1:0-34647 GCA_004026805.1 Lasiurus borealis | reverse complement strand
TAAACAAACAAAACCTCAAAACTGGTTCTTCCAGCTTCCCAGTCCCACCCTCCACCCCCCACCCCCTCCTCCACCCCAGGAGCCAGTCCCTCACTTTGGGGCTAAAACACCGCTACAACGTAGCACTTTCACTTTCATTTGCTGGGAGGAAAACACTGGCATAACAGCACCGTGGGGGGAAATGCCCCAATACGTTTTCCATGTCCCAAGCGAGCAAGCAAACCAAGTCTGGCACCCCGGTCGGAAGCGGGAGTACCGGGGTGCTGGGGAGTGAAAACAGCTCCGGACAAACGCTGTTTCTTTCGGCGGTGGAATCTGCTGCATCATTTATCTGTTCCTGCCGCGGAGGGCAGGGGAGGAAGAGGCTTAAGAGTTTCCAAGGTTGGGGTGGGGGTGGAGGGATTGACGCCTTGAAATTCCAGTCGGTAGTTAACGCCAAGTCAATTTCCGACGGCCAGAACCCGAGAAGGGAATTGGACCGGAGGGAAGGGGGGTGGGGAGGAGGACCTTTCCGAAAACAGGCGCTTAGGTTTCAAGCTTCTGTTAACATTATTGCTCATTTGATGATTTTGATTTTTTTTTTCCCCCCCTCTTCCTACACCGGAGGTAGTAGGTGTAATTCTTCTGGTGAATACATGAATAGTTGGCCAAAAGAAAGGCATGAATCAGACCGAGATCGTCCAAGAATTCTTTTTTTTTGAGGGTTGAAAGGGGAAAGCATCTGTCCACAGTCAATAGTCCTCATCTTGACCTTAAAAATCAGTAGTATTTGGCCCGGTGCCATTTCAAACACAGAAATAACGTTCTGCGGTTGGCATGCACCGGTTTCAAATAAAGACGATTCGTCTAGAAATGTAGATATTTGCATTAGCGCGCAAGAGGTGGCTGATGTAGCGATAGTTGTTGGACGTCAAAAATAAGAAGAGTGGACACAGAGCTGTGTTTGCATCAAACCCATCCCTTTACATTGTTGTGGGCTTTTTTTGTCCTTAATTTTTCAAAAACTGGTGGTGGATAAACACAGCCATCACAGAAAACTAAGCCTAAGGTGTGAGTAGTAATCATTTCAATAAGCTATTTGAAAAATTTCTACTCTCAACTAAGACAAACTGCCCTAGGAAGTAGCAATATTGTAAAGGAAAAGAAGCTTATCCAGTGAGAAGTGGACTTTGACTAATTACTTATTCAAAGAGTGCCATCCTGTGTCTAAACAGAGTAATGAAAATTTCCCAAAAGATTCCTTTTCTCCTCCAAATGACTGTGAATTTAAAAAACAGTAAGGGTGAAAAATTATTAGCGAGAGAAATGAATCCACGTGTATGTGGTGTGTGTGTTTGAATTTTAATTGCATTACAAAGAATTCCACCACATACAAAAGTAGAAAACTCCAGTGTATCCACCATCCAGTTTCAACAAACCAGTTTTGAGGCACACATATTCAAGTAAAATAAAAGGACTAAAAAAATAAATAATCATTACTATATCACTATTTCTCTTAGAAAAATAATTCCTTAATTTCATCAGATATCAGATTTTTTTCAATTGCAAAAAAAAAGGCTTTTTAAAAAAAAAAACACACAAAAAAACTTCCTTTAATAGGAATCAGGATCCATATATGTCTTGAATTAGGTTGATCTCTTGTGTCTTTTTAAAATTTTGTTGTTGTTGTTATTAACCCTCACCCGGGGATATTTTTTCACTGATTTTTAGCGAGCATGGAAGAGAGAGGGAAAGACAGAGAGAAACACTGATGTGAGAGACACACATCTATTCGTTGCCTCCTGTGTGAGCCCTGACCAGGGCCGGTTCTGGGAAGAAGCCTGCAACCAAGGCACCTGCCCTTGATCAGAATGGAACCCTTTGGTCTGCAGGCCCATGCTCTATCCACTGAACCAAATCAGCTAGGACCCTTGTCTTTTTTTAAAAAAACTTTTTATTGAAGTAGAGAATGCATACAGAAAAGTGCATAAATATGAAACTTGATGACTGTTCAATCCAATAAATTTTCACAAAGTGAGCGTGCCCATGTAACATGTAATTCTTTTCATCTATTTCAATCTACCAGTTCTCCCTCATTTCTTCTTTAACTTGAAATATAAATGCTATATTAATAACTTGCTATCTTATTACTACATATAGATAGCACTTTCATGTGCATGGAAATGTTTTAGTGTAATATCCAGGCATTAGTTCTTAATTTAATCATATGAAACAAATTTAAATTTAATCCTGAATGAATTTCAGTTGCAGTAGAAATTCTTTATTTTAACAATCAATCCTTTACTCTTCAAAAACTTTTCCCTATAGCTTTTCTTTTCTCTGTTAAATTAAGAAATGAAGACAGAGTAGACCACAAACCCCCTATCTATACATACAAAAAGCTATGTAAGCAGTTCTTAGAAGCCTAATAAATCTAAGTGAATCGAGCACCTACAGGAAATCAAAGATGAAATAAATGGAAATGTGAGAGGAAGCAATTTGTATGTATGTATGTATGTAGTAATGTATGTATTGATGTATGTATGTATTTCAGAGACTGAAAACCAGAAGCAATGTCACAAAAGTTTAAGAGTCAATGAATAAGGACTGAGAAATTTTAAAGGTAAAAAAGCAGACTTCTAACTTACAATTTTTAATACATAAACATGCAAATTTAACTTAATTTTTAAAATAAAAACTAAGGTATTTCTTAAAAGTAGACTATACTTGTATTTTAAGAAAAAGATATGAAGAATTCTGATTTTATGCCTGCTTGGAATTATTAAATTGGAGCAGGTAACTTATCTCTAAAGATGATAAATTTTGAATTCTACATCCCAAACATTAAAATCAGATTCAAGCCCTGACTGAGTAGCTCAGCTAGTTAGACTATCATCTCAATATGCCAAGGTTATGGGTTTGATCCCAGGACACATATAAGAATCAACCAATGGCCGAAACCAGTTTGGCTCAGTGGATGGAGCGTCAGTCTGTGGACTGAAAGGTCCTAGGTTCGATTCCGGTCAAGGACATGTGCCTTGGTTGTGGGCACACCTCCAATGAGGGGCATGCAAGAGGCAGCTGATCGATGTCTCTCTCTCATCGATGTTTCTAACTCTCTATCCTTCTCTTTTCCACTCTGTAAAAAATAAATAAAATATATTTTTTAAAAAACAATGAATGCATAAATTAAGTGGAACAACAGATCAATGTTTTTCTCTCTCTAAAATAAATTTTTAAAAATTAAATTTAAAAATAGATTCAACACATTAAAACCAACGTTTTATACACTTTCTACATATACATTTTATTCTTTCAATGAGACTGGATTTGAATTTGATATAGTGAAAACAAGTATTTTTTAATCTTTTGAAGGATTTCTTAAGATGCAAAAGCTCAAAGCATAGAGAAAAATTGATAAATTTAACTTAAGTTAAAAATGTAAAAACCACTAAAAAGTAAAATATAAGCTAGAGATTAGGAGAATTTGCAACACATGTAAGTGAAATATAATAAATATCTAGAATATTGAAAGAACTATAGCAAATCTATAATACTGTCAACATAAGAAACTAAGAAACGTATCCACTTACCTGTAGAGAATTTTCATGAGTTTCTTTGAGCCAAACTGTCGACAATTGCCAGGAAGCAAAATCTCAACGAATTGAGAAAATGCTCTGGAGAATGGGAGTTTTGCAGCTTATTTTATACACTAGAATAAAAGGAGAAGACGTAAGAAGTGTTATATGAAAGCCATTGGTGGTAGATTAGGGAGGCGGGAAAGAGCAAAGAGTGGAAATCTCTGGGATTGGATAAAAAGCAAAATGGAAAGACACGAACTTCTTTTACATTGGTGGATACAGTATTAGTTAATAATTGACCTTCATAGCACAGAGACGGTATGCGTGGACTGAGATAACAATGAGTGATTCTGTGGTCTTGTGCTCTAGTGCAGGTCTGAAGATTACTCTGACATTTCAAAGGTATGTTGTCTTAGACGCAAAAAGACAATTGACAGGCTCACTTAGGTCAAGACTAACCTTTGTCAAGGAAGCTACGGGTTTAGAACATGACTACCTACCATGTCTGGCCTTTAGCTAGGAATTTTCATGTTCAGACCATTTTATGTGGTTCCTTTTGGTTTCTGAGACTGTAAGTCCCACTATACAGACCTCCCCTAAACTAGTCAGGTTTGATAGATGACCTCTATTTCATCCCCAAGAGAGATAGGCCAAAAAAGTTAAAAATAGGAAAACGGCATGAATAGAAAAGTCACAGAAGAAAAAAACAACACAATAAATGAATAAGGGAGTGTTCAATCTTGCTAGTAATCATTTAAATGGAAATGCTTCTCTTTTATTTACAGTGCTAAGACTGTGAAAATTTAATAATATCAAGTGTTGCCCTAACCGGTTTGGCTCAGTGGATAGAGCACAGGCCACAGGAGTCCCAGATTTGCTTCTGGTCAAGGGCATGTACGTTGGTTGCAGGCACATCGACAGTAGGTGGTGTGCAGGAGGCAGCTGATGGATGTTTCTCTCTCATCGATGTGATGTTTCCAACTCTACTCTCTCCCTTCCTCTCTGTAAAAAATCACTAAAATATTTTTTTAAAAATATCAAGTGTTTGGGAGAATAGAGCAAACTGGACTTTGGATATACTATTGATAGAAATACAAATTAAGTGCAAACACCATGGAGAACAATTTGGCAATATCTAATAAAGAGGAAGATGTACTAGTCTTTGACCTGGCCTTGCATTTTTAATGTATTACCTTAAGAAGTTCTTGCACATGGGAATCCCCATTAGTAATTATAACAATACAACTTGTAGCAATGAATAATTGGAAGCCATCTAAATGATTACCAATAGGAAAACAAATTATAATCTATTCCTACATAGAATTTTACATGATAGTTAAATAATGAACTATATACAGGTATCCATGTGGATAAATTATATAACATTGAGTTGAAATACTACAAAAGGACACATTATAATTCATATTGGGGTAGGATGTATATACCATTTATATAAATTTTTAATACCACACTAAATATATATCTCAAACTTACCAAAGTGTGCAGAGGAAGAACATGAGATCTTAATGATCAGTTACCTAGGGGGCAAGAGAAACAAATGGGCTTAAGGAGGAGCACAATGTGGGCATCAACTAAATCTGTAAAATTATTTTTGAAAAACAGAACAACCGGAATTATTATTATTAAATGTTTAACATCTGCTCATTCAGGGTATTTAGTGTACATGGTGTCAACCTAAGAAACGTCCAAACACGTAGAGAATTTTTATGAGTTTATTTCAGCCAAAACCGATGCCAGTTGCTGGGAAGCAAAGCAAGACCTCCAATGCTCCAGAGAGTAAGTTTTGCAGTTTCAAATTCAGGGGGAAGGAAGGAAGATTACACGAAGGTGTGAGAAAGCAAAGATTAGATTACAGACTAGTTAACATGATTATATGCTCTTTTGAGTGTGGTTTCTGCAGTATCTACAGAAGCATTTCAAAAAATTTGCCTCGCAGTATAGAAACAATGGACAGGGCTTGCTTAAGGCAAAGATAAAAACTTTTACTAAAGAAGTTACAGGCTTGGAGCATGACTACCACATGACCTGCCCAGTTAGGAATTTATGACCACATCATCCTGTGAGTTTACTTTCCATAGAACCCCTATTTTGTCCCATATAATCTCTATGTAGTTGGAAGTAATACAACTTTGCAAAAATGAAAAAATAATAAAGATTTCTGTTGCCTTAACAGATTTGGCTCAGGGGATAAAGTGTCAGCCTATGTACTGAAGGGTCTAGGATTTGATTCCAGTCAAGGGCACAATTTCAGGTTGTGGGCTCAATTCCTAGTAGGGGGCAGCCCAGGGAAGGAAAGCCCCATAAGCCCTGATCTCAGGGCAGGCCTAGCGACTCTACCCGAGGGGTCCTGGATTGTGAGAGGGTACAGGCTGAGCTGAGAACTGCCCCAAGTGCACAAATTTTCATGCACCAGGCCTCTAGTAAAATAAATAATAATAAGAAGACTAAGTTCCTTGCTTTAATACATTTACGAATTGGAAACAAGATTAAAGTGTGATAAGAGAAAATGCAATAAGTTATATATTTTAGCAACATACATTGAAGTGCCATGGGATTCAAATAACAGAGACCTCAGTGAAGTCTAAATGATTTTTCTGACATCCGTATTGCCAATCTCTCTTTGTCAATTTTGTGGCTCTTATTTGGGCTCCAAGCAACATTCAATTTGGTTGGTCACTCCCAACTTCTAGGAATGCTATATTTTCTGTGACAATATACTCTTGTGACAATAGACTCTTCCTAGTTCCCCTCCTATCCCAATGTTCCTTCTTCCTTCTCTACTCAATCACTAGGTTGTGTGTTCGATTCCTGGTCAGTACACATACAAAAATCAAACAGTGGATGCACAAATAAGTGGAACAACAAATCAGTGCTTCTCTCTCTCTAAAATCAATCAATAAAAATAAACTAAAAAAAAATAATAAAATGCCCAGGGATCCATTCTGATATCCATTCTATTTGCTGTCAACTGATTTTTCCTTTGATTACTGTATCCTTTTCACAGTTTTGAAGAACATCTATAGGCCAAAGACTCCTATATCTAAATGTCTGCTTGAGTGTGTGTAATATCCAACATAAACTTCATGTGACCTAAACAGAATTCAACCAGTTTCTCCATCTTTTCCATTTGATAAATGCAATCCTAATTCACCAAGTCCCTAGCCACTGTACCTTCTTCAGTTCACTTTTTAGTTTTCTTAACATGTGATTTATATATACTGAGCAAAGTTTTTAGCTGTATGTAGCAGAAGGGAAAAGTGTGTCTATTCCATTTTTAGTTGAAACTACAATTCATCTCTGCTCTGGTCTGAATGTTTGTACCCTCAATTCATATATTAAATTCCTGATGCCTAATATAATGGTTATTAGTAGAAAGTGGGGCTTTAGAAAAGTGCTTAGGGTAGTAGGTGAGACCCTCATAAGTTGGGTTACTATTCTTATAAAAGAGACCCTACAGCTATCCCTCACCCTGTACACAAATGGAGTGAGAAGGCAGCAGCTATGAACCAGGAAGAAGGTCCTCACCTGACTACACTGGCTCCCTGATCTCAGACTTCCAGCCTCCAGAACTGTGAGAAATAAATTTCTGTTGTTTATAAGTTACCAAGTTGGGATTATTTTGTTATAGAAGCCCAAACAGTCTAACAAACTCTCTCTCCTTTATCTTTACATTTTCAAGAAGTTTATTTTTTATTGTTAAGTGTCTCTAAAGTCATTTTATCATTATAATTTTGAGATGTATATCTTCTACTTATTAACTTTTTGGGCACGCTACATACATTTCACACTTGCGTTCTTTGTTGAATATATATAGTAAATACTTTCTCCAATTCTATCATTTGCCTCTCTAAATGTTTCCTTTTTTATAAACAGACATTCCTTTAAAAAAAATTTTTTTTAAATAAATAGTCCATTTTAACATTTTTCTCTTTTATGCTTAGGGAACTTTGTAGTCTCTTAAAGAGATTTCTTTTGCTCACTTTTTAAAAATATTTTTTCATTGACTTTGAGAAGGAGAAAGAGAGAGAGAGAGAGAGAGAGAGAGAGACAGAGAGAGACAGAGAGAGAAGAGAAACATGAATTAGTTGCCCCTGTATGCACCCCGAACGGGAACCAAAACCGAAACCTGAGCATTGCCCTGACCTTTTGGTGCACGGGACGATGCTTAACCAACTGAGCCATACCAGCCAGGATTTTGCTTACTTTATATAATTTTTTTCCTTACAAAAAAGCAAAACCCAAACAAAACCCATTGGTTTCTTTATAATTTGTAACTGTCCTAGAGTGAAAACAACCCTTTCTCTGAGGCCATTACACAGTAAGAATGCATATCATTCTCCATAATCAAAACAAACATGTTATATCCTAAAATAAGCAAAAAAAAATTAGATAGGAAATCCTATCTCATCTTCAAAACACCATAAATATTTCCCACAAGTTAGCTTCCTACCAAATATTTATTCTTTACTTCTGCAATACTGATGCCTAAAGATACATTACAACTTATATGTGTATATGATAATGATGTGGAAAATAATGGAACCAGAAATGTTAATAGAGATGTACAACCATAAAAAAAAAAAACACAGGATAAGACTAAACAAGGTCCTATTCAACTGGTTTAAATTTTCAACCAAATAGATATTTAAATTCTTCTAAATCAATCCATGTGCACACATTAACCAATAAGAAAGTTAAATATGTTTTGTGGCAAGCTAAAACAAATATTTGTTTTTAGGTTAGGCTAACATCACCATCTGGTGTGGGAAAGCTAGAATGTGGTATTCCTTTCAGGCATTTTGCATTATCATATTTAAGAACTGGTAAAATAAAAACAAGCTCTAAGTCTTAATAGATTGCAGTGATTTCCTTAAAAACACGACAAGTGAAAATGCATATAGATCCTCAGAACTTGAAACATTTTCTCCAACATACTCAAAACCACAAAGAGCTTCAAGGGCTGTAAGCTTAGACGGAGTACAAATTAAGACTAATTCTACTGCCATTTACTTTGTTTATGATTGAGCTCAAAAGTGGGCAAATCTTGTTATCTAAGAAGCCTGGGTTAATGAACTAAAGTAGGATGGAATAATAGTTTTCTTTAGAGCCTTATACAAGATACTGTAGTAAAATGATCCTAACCTGGAGATTTATCAGTAAAATGTAAAATGAAGACTTGCCAAATAAATCAAGTTGTTTATTGCCTTTATCTATTTCTTTCTGTAATTTGTAACACAGAGGAGGTACATGGACAATCACATCACCTGCTCTGTAGAATCATTGTCAGGCTTATTTCACCAGAACCATTTCTTCTTTCTGCAGTAACGGCATGAATAAAAACTTGCTTATTTCTTTGACTCCCAACTGGAGTATTCTAGGAAGGTGTATGTTATCTTCCTGTAAAAGAACTTCAATTCATTAAAATATAGCAGTATTTGTATTTTCTATAGAAGAGATGTGGTATACTTGGACTATTGCTTGCTTACTTTTAAAAAGTGCTAAGGTTATGACAAGTGGTTGAAAGCATTGTTAAATGTAAAAGTACACACTAAGTCCTCTTACAAAACTAAGGCTACTGTAACTGTGTAGAAACTTCATTTCTTTAATTTGACCTTTCTTCCTTTCTTTTCTTTTCTATTTGAACTGGCCTCACCTAGCACCCTGACTCTTCCCCGTTGCATGTCCACTCCCTTAATCGTTAAGCCCTCAGGGCAATGAGGTTCTGATCAGCACCAAATCATCTTAGAAACAAAGCCTCGGAACTGTTGGCCAGAGACAGTTTCCATCAAACTAGACATAACATCTAGGCCTCAATTATGTTTCAGCTTCAGGGCCAAAAAAAGCAACAAAAGCAGATAAAGTGGTGCCATGCTGACATTAGGACCAAATGCCATGAGCAGCTACCCTGTGCCCTAGCACCAACCAATCAGTAGAGACCAGAACCTTAACTCCCTTAACCACCATGATTAATCATTCCCCTAACTGCCCCCCCTCCCTCTTATAACCCATGCCCTGGAAGCCATTGGGGAGCCAGGTCCTCCAGCATTAGCTCACTGTGACTCTGGGCATGGGCCACTTCCTCAAGCGAAACCGTTCTTTCTTTGCTGCAAGCTCCTGTGCTTTCCTCTTTTTTTTTTTTTAATTTACCTTTATTGTTGAGAGTTATTATACACGTCTTCCATTTTCCCTCATTGCGCCCCTTTACTTGCTTCCCACCCCAACCCAGGCCTGCACCCCACTATTGTCTGTGTCCATGGGTTATGTATATATGCATACAATTCTTTGGTTAATCTCTGCCCCCCACCCCCTCACCCCTTCCCTCCGAGATCCGTCAGTCCGTGCCATGCTTCTATGCCTCTGGACCTATTTTGTTCACTAGATTCCATATGTAAGTAAGCTCATGTGATATTTGTCTTTCTCTGACTGGCTTATTTCGCTTAGCATCACTTTTCGGGTCCCTCCATGTGGTCTCAAAGAGTAAGAGATCCTTTTTTTTTTTTTACGGCTGGATAGTATTCCATTGTGTAAATGTACCAGTTTTTTTTATCCACTCATCTACTGACAGGCACTTTGGCTGTTTCCAGGTCTTAGCTATTGTAAATTGTGCTGCTATGAACATAGGGCTGCATATATCCTTTCTGATTGGTATTTCGGGATTCTTGGGATATAATCCTAGAAGTGGGATCACTGGATCCAGTGACAGTTCCATTTTTAGTGTTTTGAAGTTACTCATACTGTTTTCCATAGTGGCTGCAACAGTCTGCATTCCCACCAGCAGTGTACTAGGATTCCCTTTTCTCTACATCCTTGCCAGCACTTGGTATTTGTTCATTTGCTAATGGTAGCCATCTGACAGATGTGAAGTGACATCTCATTGTTTTAATTTGCAACTCTTGGATGCTTAGTGACATTGAACACTTGTGCATATGTCTCTCTGTCATCTGTGTGTTCTCCTGTGCGTGTCTCATTGGGCTTTGATGTGTGCAGGCAAATGGACACCTTCAGTCTGTAATAATTTTGATGCCCAACCTAGGGCTCCCTTTTGCCTGTGGTTTTGTGGACCCGGGGCTTGCCACCAGGCCCGTCTAGCCTTTGCCTAGACCTGCTGTCTTGTAGGTAGAGGCTGGCTGGGAATCCATGACTGGATGCCTCCAACTTACCATACCTTTGTTTGCAGCATCAGAGACAAGGGATTGAAAAGAACTAGATTTGGAATTTGCTCTCGTTTGGAAATTGAAGACCAGGGCAAATTATAGTAAGGTTTCCTGGGTGATCACCTCAGGAAAACCACCCTATTCTAGGCTCGGGGACACCCAAATGGGAACTGGGAGGTGTGGGGGGGGGCGGGGAGGGAGGGAAGTGGTTCCTAAGAAATCCTTGTTTGTCTGATCTAGTCTCTTTCTCTCAGCTTGAAGAAACTTGGAGAGAACCAAGAGGTTTGCCAGGCTGTATTGTTTGAGGCTGCATTCCTTACCTGTGGAGTCTGTATTTCTTTTTCTTGTGGAAAAGGGCCAACTCCAACCGATTTCCAGCAAACCTAGGAGTCAGCAACGGAAGTGAGTCCAGGCCTACTTAGAGGCAGCTGTTTATCTCATATTGACTGATCTAAGCAGACCTCATATTCAAGACATAAGGGGAAGTTTGACCACTCAACCCCTCCTCCTGTTTTGTCGTGTCTGATTTGCTGCTACCAAACTTTATTCAGCAAGGAAGATACATGGGTTGCTGAATTGTTAGATCTTGTAACTGCTTGTTCCCTGTTTGTTGTCCTAATCCTAGGACTTAATTAAGATTGCTTGAGCTGAAAATAAATAATTACTTTGATTGATAAAGACCTTAGTAACATTGGTAATCCCGTCTCTATATCCCAAAGTAGCTCTCTGTGTTTTATTTTACAGCATTGGAATACATTTAGCTACAAACTTATGAAAAAAAAAATGGGGCTTAGACAGACATTAACAGGGGTAAGACAAAGGTTTTAGTACAGCGCTATGAAAGGCTGAATGGGGCCAGGCTGATTAAACTTGATCTGCTCTATCTACCCCAGCGTGGAGAAACTGTAAAGACTGGAAGAGGTGACAATGAGAAACCTAACCAATTGCTTGGGGCAATAGGCTGGTAAAATCAATTTAAAGACTGATAACAGGGCCAGGTTATGATTCAATCTGGAGTCCTTAATCCAGCAAAGCATTTAAAAGAGCCTAGCCCTAGCCGGTTTGGCTCAGCGGATAGAGCATTGATTGGCCTATGGACTGAAAGGTCCCGAATTTGATTCCAATCAAGAGCACAAGCCTGGGTTCGGTCCCTAGTGGGTGGCGTGCAGGAGGCAGCCAAACAATGATTCCCTCTCATCACTGATGTTTCTAGCTCTCACTTCCTCTCTGAAATAAAACAACAACAAAGAGCCTGTATGGTTTCAGGGACTGATACTGTGTATGCCACACAGAGAGCTTTCTTGAACTGGTATCAGGACTTGCATTAGGGACGTTCCGGCTGTAGGTATCTGTCAGATTATCATGGCTTCCCTTCATTCCAACAAAAATGAAGCTCTGAAACTTTCATCCAAAGGTCTAACTGGCAGCCTTAAAGACTCAGCGCCTAACTGTGCTCTTGTTATTACTGAGTACACATATCCTGGCTAACTGCTTCATCTACCATTACTGTGGTTCCTGCTTGTAAACGGAACACCTAGAATGCCCTCTCTAAGCTAATCCTCCTTGATTGAAACTGGACACATCCTTTTCATTTGTTTTTACTTAAACTGGCCTCACCCAGCACCCTGCTTCCTCCTCCTTACCATGTCCACCCCCTTAATCATTAAGCCCTCAGGAGAAGAAGTTCTAGTCAGTATCAAATTATCTTAGGAACAAAACCTAGAGTCTGTAGGCCACAGAGACAGTTTTGTCAAACTAGAGATAACATCTAGGTCTCAACTGTTTCAGCTCCAGACCCAGAGAAGTGGGGAAACGAAATGAAGCGATGCTGTCAAGACCAGATGCACTGGTCAACTACTCCCTACTCTAGTATCAGTCTGTAGAGACCATGATCCTGATTCCCTTAGTCACAGGATTAATAACCTGGAAGCCATTGATTAGTCAGATCCTTGAGCACTAGCTCACCTGTGTCTACGGGCCACTTCCTGAACTAATTAACCCTTACTTTTTTTTTTTATTACAAGCTCCTATGCATGTCTTATTGGGCTGTGATATGACCTGGCAAGTGAACCCAGTTAGTCCAATAACAATACCGAATGAGTTCTGAATTCTATAGTTTAGCTTGCATACAATACTGAATGAGACCTATATTATCTTCACTTATTTACCTATCAAAAAGTGTATTTATTTTATAAAAATATCATGCCACATCACCAAAAGCTAAATATTTTTAGGTAAGAGATTTTTATTTACCGAAAAGTCACAAAGATAAACAAAATTTTATTAACACAATTTTGTTAGTAATACTAAACACATGAATGGTTTAATATATATATCACTTGATATGTGACACACATTAAAAGTTTTCTACTTTTATACATTTGTATTTTTAATTTCAATTTTTAACAAATCTAGAAATAAGGCAGTATATATGGGTATATTTACTAAATACTTTTAAATTATGCTTCCTTCTACATCAGATACAAAGGCAATTTTAAAAACATCTGTATACTAAATGGCCTTTTCATTATAATTCCTAAATGTAATGAAGTTAAGCAACAAACAGAACTCAAAATGCATAAACTGTCACAAATTTATTTAAAAATTATGAGGTAAGCAATATCAAAAATTAACAAAGAATTTTCCAAATATTGCTGCAAGAGGTACATTAAATGTATTATAATTAAGTCTAGAATATTTTTACTTGTATCCTTGTCCATCAACCTGAACACACCAAAGCACAGACCTGAATGTGAAAGGACCATTTTTAAACAAATAATACATGGCAGCACATGTCATTTTAAGAATAGGAGGAATATGAACTATGTGCTTTGATATGCATATAATTTTCTTTATCCAAGTAGTACTCAGTGTTTCCATTTATCCTTAAATGACAAGATTCTTTAAGTACTTGTGAAAAACAGAGCATACTTTACTGATGGAAAGCTTCCAGTCTTATTTGACTTGGATCTTCTGGGTGTCTCAAGGCAATTCCATTGCGCAGGAGCAGCTCAATATAAGGTGGCCAAAAAGAATCACTAATTTTCACATATGGATCATGTGGAACATCAAATAATCTATTTAAAAGAATCTAGGAAAAGATAACTATTTTAAGGAATGTGGAAAAGAAAACGCATCATTTATACAAATACTAGGTGCCACAGCAATAAAGTAAAACTATAATATTCTCAATCACATTTCATCATACTAATATCAGTATCTCAATTATTGAAATAAAATTTCATCTATCATTCACTTTAGCTATTTCAAGTACATACTCTGGGGCAAAAATCTTTTTATCTCACTTAGGTATGATGATAATATGATTAAATAACATTCCTATTTTAAAGCAAACTACTTACTTTAACATACTTAAAATCCTTATTTTTCATTTCTAATTCTAGTAGATGCCAGAAGTAATTAAATGATAAAAATTCACCTTTAAGATGAACATGTAATTAAAAATAAATAAATAAAATGAACATGTATATTGTTTTATTTTTGCTAAATTTCAGTTCATATATTGTTTACTTTTATCATTGATAATGTAAGTTGGAGACAAAAAATGATTTCTAATTATAAATTTTAGATGAGATCTCAGAGTATACTACTGAAAAATTATACATGTATTACCCAGTTAATCACTGCTATTATAGCCACATAAATGACAACTTTTGTTTAAAAAAAAAAAAAAAAGTTAAGTCATCCATAATAGTGGTTTGTTAGTTTCAGTATAAATTGGAATTAGAAATATATTAAGAGGCCTGACCAGTTTGGCTCAGTGGATAGAGTGTCAGCCTGCGAACTGAAGGGTTCCAGGTTTGATTCCAGTCAAGGGCATGTATCTAAGTTGCAAAAGGCAGCTGATGGATGTTTCTCTCTCATCCATGTTTCTAACTCTCTGTCCCTCTCCCTTCCTCTCTGTAAAAAATCAATAAAATATATTAAAATTAAAAAAAAAGACACATTAGCCATAGCTGGTTTGGCTCAGCTCAGTAGATAAAGTGTCGGCCTGTGGAACAAAGGGTCCCAAGTTTGATTCCAGTAACAGGCATATGCCTGGGTTGTGGGCTGGCCCAATGTGCAAGAGGCAGCCAATCAATGATTTCCTCTCATCATTGATGTTTCTATCTCTCCCTTCCTCTATGAAATCAATAAACACACACACACACACACACACACACACACACACACATATTTACACACACACACATATATACATAAATAAAATAAGTAAATAAATAAATAAAAAGAAACACTAATTGTTAAATATCTCCTTCTTTATAAACTATTTTACCTTCCATTCTGCCTAATTCGCAATGGATTGTGAGACCAAGATTTCTCAAATATTTAACATACTTGATAACTTGATGACGTTCAAAAGCATTTTTTTAAAATGTCAAAGAGCCCGGATGGCATGGCTGGCTCAGTGGTTGAGTGCCGACCTACGAATTATGAGGTCATGGTTCAATTACTGGTCAGAGCATATGCCCAGGTTGTGGGCTTGATCACCAGTGTGGGACGTGTAGGATGCAGCTGATAAATGATTCTCTCTCATCACTGATGTTTTTATCTCTCTTTCCCTCTCCCTTCCTTTCTAAAATAAATTAAAATATATATTTTTAAAAATAATAAAAGTCAAAGATATTTATAAAAGAAAAGGTAAATGTTAAGCTGAAAAAAATATTTCTTTAGCAATCTATAATTATTTGAAATTACTTAGTACTCACAATATGAAAAAAAAGAGGCTGATGTTACTTAAGGAAATATTATTGCATGGATTTCTACAATTTTGTTGAAAGAGTCCTTAAACTCACTTTGTACTGTATTTTCAATAGAATGTAGAGTTACTAACTAAAGATACAGTCAATATAACAGCATAAGGTTACATTGTGTAAATATTAAATATCAAAATTTTCTTGAAGTAATAATCTTGAAATATGATTGAGAGTTAGGCTCTAATTTCAGGTTCTTTAAAAAATGACACTATTCTTTCTAATGTTATATAGAAAACACAAACTAATTTTATACCCAAGATAAATTAACATAAGTATATCTAATAAAGATTGGTGTTTACCTTAAGAACTAAAGCAGTATTTTTTCTTTTTCAAGCCTATGAAAAATTATTCACAAATCACTAATTAAGAGATATCTTTACGATAAAACAATTAACTACACAAAACACTTACCTCTAACATATCATGCAATGTTATCAGCTGAATAGTTGATTCTTGAGTATTTTTCTTTGAGAGAAATGTGAATAACAAAGAATTAACAATGACAGAATATTAAACTATACTTATTACAAAAAATTAGTATTTCTTACTTGCAATCGTACAAGGTATACTAAAACCAAACACTTATAATTAGGTGATTTTAAAAGAGCTCTGAATATAAACAATTTGCTTATACTAACAGCCGTTTTTCATTAAAAAAAAAAGTTGGAACAACCTCTAAGACAGTGAAATTGTTCGCAATTACTAGAAGATACAATTCAGACTATCTATAAATATAAAATGGATGCTATATTATATATATTTTATAGTTACATATAAAAGTGTAGTGTTTGAATCTCCCAATCAAAATAACCCAAACAAATGACATTCCAGACTGTATTTATACAGCTTCAGACAGGAAACTTGCTTCCCAGGGAGCCTTGTTCGTTCATCTTTACAGCTCGTAACTAACGGGTTCTTTATCCTTGAAATGACAGAGAATCTCTTCCAATTCTATGCAAGAGTTCCTTAAATATTTGAAGGCAGCTATTATGGGTCTCAGGTCTTTTCCATATTAATTACTATTAGTTCCTTCAGTTATTTTTCATAAGCCATAGACTTGTAGCCCTTCAGTATTTTGGTTGTTCTTTAAATGTGATCTAATTTGCCTTTTTTGTTGTTTTTTTAATCCAATCTCCACAATGATATTGGTGTGATTTGAACACCAAAGATAAAAAAGAAGATTCATTCCCATACTTGTAGATGCTGGAATTCTATTCATTACGTTTAAGATTGCATTAGCTTTTGGGCATCTATTTCACCCTATTAACCTCTATTTGAATATAGTGTCATATTTATATTTTTAATATTAACTCAGGATATTTTTTGCTTTGATTTTTAAAGACTTTGGAAGGGAAAGGAGAGGGTGAAAGAGAGAGGAACATCGATGTGAGAGAGATACACATCTATTGGTTGCCTCCCACTAGCACCCTGATAGGGGACCGGGATCAAACCTTCAACTCAGGTATGGGCCTTTGACCAAGAATCAAGCCTGCCACCCTCCAGTGCGGAGGAGAATGATGACACTTTAACCACAGAGCAATGCTGGCCAGGACACATTAATAGATTTCAAACAATTCTTCCAATTTTAAAAGTTACATGTGTTCATGGAAAATATTCAAAATAGTAAAAATGAAAAATCTCTCCTATGATCCTAGCCCCTAGACATAAGCACTATTACATCTTTTGGTATAAATTAGACATACAATTTAATCTGTTTTACCCATTTAACAATAAATTGTGAGCATTTCATCTATTCCTTTTATAGTGTCCAATACATTTTTTAAAAATATGTTTTTATTGACTTTTTTTTCTTAAGAGAGAGGAAGGGAGAGGGAGAGAGAGAAACATTAATGTGAAAGAGAAACATTGATCAGTTTTCCCTGCTCGTGCCCCACCAGGGATCGAACCTGCAACTTAGGTATGTTCTCTAACTAGGCACTTCTATCTATGTGTATGTGTCTTTAAAATGTATAATAAACATACAAATATTTATCAGAAATTTACACTTGATCCTATCTGAAACAATTTCATACATGCATATCCATATGAATGTTTTCTTTAAAACTTACCCTTTTCTTTTTAACATTTATATCAGGCAGAGGAAAGTGGTCTTCTAGAAACTCACTCAAGGTAACCAATAGTTTCTCCTTATATTCTTTTACATCATGTAGTTTAGTTTTCAGCTCTTTAAAGGTTCTAATAGATTTCAAAATAATGAAGGAAAATAGTTCACTGACAAAATACACGAATAAGGTTGATCAAGAACTCAGTTCCAAATTTATTTGTTCAAACCAAATTTAACTAGTTTTATGAAAGTAATATTCGCTATTTAATGTGATGGGAAACTAAAAGTCAAGTAATTCATAAAAGATCATGTAATAATAAAAATAAAAAGCTAGGATAAGACTAACATTTTTTTGGTAAAATTTACCACTTTTCATGTTAAAAAAAAAAAAGAAATAAAATACTTTCTCCTAAGTTTAAAAACATAGGACACAAAAATAATACCTTGATTCTGTCACAGTCTGATGTTTTAATTCATTGTGTAGTGCAATAAGAGATTCGAATATCTGTTGCTGTTCATCCAACCATTGTTGCTCCCTTTCAACACAGAAAAATAAAACAAACAGCAGCCCAATAAAACATCAATGCCAATTCAACATATCAATGACTAATAGTAATTATAAATATACCTTTTCAAGTCTTCCTTTAACTTTTCATTCTTTGACTGAATAGTAGGTAGTAGCAATTCAAGATCATGTCTCAATTTTTGGAACTAGAACAAAATAATTCATATTAATTGCTTATTCTTTAATCATATAACTAGTTATATTTATGAATGATGGTAAAATTTAATTCTAAAATTTATATTTAGAAATTTACAGCAAAAAAGCTAAGCAGAAAGTCTTTAAAATGGACATATACAGAGTAGGTGCTAAGTTCTCTGTAATATTCCATTGTCAAATTAAAAAATATAAGACAGGGTTTTTGAGCAATGCATTATATATTACAAGATAACTTAATGGTAGTTTTCAGTAACTAGCTAAATTAGGTCTCTTTTCTAAGGAGACTATACAAAAACAAACAAATAAATACTAGTATTATTTATTCAACTGATATTTATTGACTATCAGGCATTATTGAAGGGAGTCAGGGATGCAAAGGTGAACAGAACAAAGAGGGGAATCCAGACAAACAAACAAATGTATAATTCCAATGAGTGGTAAATTCTATGAAAAACAAAATAAGCCTAGCTCTGGTTGGTGTGCTTGGTTGGGCATTATCTCGTGCACCAAAAGGTCTCTTGTTCAATTCCCATTCAGGGCACATGCCCAGGTTTCAGGTTAAATTCCGGTCGGGATGTATACAGGAGGATAGATGTTCCTCTCTCACAGAGATGTCTCTCTCTCTCCCCATCTCTCTTTCTAAAATTAATAAAACATATTTTCAAAAGTAAGTAAATAAATAAATAGATTTAGGGCAACTCCATCAAAATTCCAGTAAGCTTTTTTAATGGGATAGAATGACAAGCCAACTCTATATGAAAATATAAAACAATTTTGGTAAAAAACAACAAAGTTAGATATCTCATACTATTTGTTTTCAAGAATTATTACAAAGCTTCAGTAAGTAAAACAATGTGGTGTTGGATTAAGACAGGAACACAGAGCCGAGGAAGAGACACATTCAAAGCACAGAATGAAAAACAAACAGCAGTGGTTCTCAACCTTTCTAATGCTGAGACCCTTTAATACAGTTCCTCATGTTGTGGTGACCCCAACCATAAAATTATTTTTGTTGCTACCTCATAACTGTAATTTTGCAACTGTTATGAATCGTATCTGTGTTTTCCAATGGTCTTAGGCGACCCCTGTGAAAGTGTTGTTCATCCCCAAAGGGGTCGCGACCCACAGGTTGAGAACTGCTGAAATAAAGAATCTAGAAACAGACCCAACCATACATGTATTAAATTTCAGTAAAAAAAAGTCAAAACAGATAGTTCTTTCAACAATATGTGTTGGAACAATTCCTATCTATATGCAAAAGATAAACTTTTATCCACAACTCAATTCATGTATAAACATTATTTCAAATGGGTCATGAACCTAAATGTGAAATCTATAACTTTAAAATTTCTAAAAGAAAACATACATGAAAATCTTTGTGACCTTAAATTGGACAGATATTTCCTATATGTGAGCACAAACTTTAAAAGTTGGTAAAATAGAATTAATCCAATTATGAGCTTATCTTCTTCAAAAGATACTGTTAAGAGAATAAAAAGACAAGTTTCAGCAAAAGAGTTAACTCAGCAGGCCAAGGTCTGCACATGACCAAGAAAGGCTTTTCGTTAGGACTGGCCCTTGGTGGATTCCTGGAAGAGAAGCTATGAGACACTGAAATATTCTGCCTATTGCGAGTGTTTTACGTGCGCCCGGAGCTTTGGGCCAGTTGGTACCAGTTTGATTACACAGTTTATTCTAACTATGTCATTCTTGGTAAATGCATTTTTGTTCTGGGACTTGGAGTCTGCGTACCTGAAGTCAGTCAAGGAGGCTCTGCATGCATAGTGATGGGACTCCTGATAAAAACCATGGACAATAGGCTAACATGCATTTCCCTGGCTTTTTAGAGAGAGAAGAAGGGAGAGGAATAGAAAGATAGAAACATCGATGAGAGAGAAATTTCGATTGGCTGCCTCCTGCAACCCCCTACTGGGGATCAAGCTAGCATCCTGGCATATGCCACAACCTCTTGGTTCATGAGCTGATGTGCAACCACTGAGCCACACTGGCCAGGCGAACTTCCCTGTTGGACCACACTTTGACCAAGTTGTCACACATAGCTGCAGAGAGAAGTAAATACATCTACTGGGAAAGGACAGCTATAAGCTTGGCCCACGTGCCTTTTCCCTTTGCTCATTTTAGTTGGTGTCCTCTCACTATAATAAACACAACCATGACTAGAATAGCTCTTCTGAATGCTGTGAGTCTATGTAGCTAATCACAGAATCTCTTCTGAATGCTGTGAGTCTATGTAGCTAATCACAGGAAAAACCCTGACAGTTGGCATCAGAAGTGGACTTAGTGGTCAAAGGAATGGTGGCATCAGAGGTCTCTGAAGTTTCAACAATTTGAACAGCTATAATTCTACAAAGGATTTCCTGCTCAACAAAAACATCTGAGAGATCCGAGTATTGAAACAACTAACGGTGGGCAAGTAGAAGAAACGGGGGAGATGAGAAGGGAGAAGAGCTGAGATGATGCCAAGGATGCAGCCTGGATCTCGTAGCCCTGAATTCACTGTGAGGCTCAGCCTAGACAGGGGCAGAATCAGGTTAGCACTGGTGCTCCCCTCAGCAGGAAGAAGCAGAGAGAAACAGTGAGTATTCCTGAAGGAACAGTTAGTATGCACTGTGACTAACCCAGTGACCTGGGTAGGGATGAGAGGCCCCTCTGTGACTAATCCAGGGTTGGGTGAAGACACAGAGGGGAGGCCGCTGAGGTTTGCCAGTCACCATTCTTGGGAGAACAAAGCAACAAAGATAGCCACCAGTTTCCCCTATCTCACTCCACCCCCATCCATCACAGCTGCATCTGGCTGCAGCGGACAGCACTGGGATTTCACAGATTTAGAGCACATTGCCCACCACATCCCCCCACTGGTCTTCCCTGTGAGACTGAGACTGTATGAATACAGAGGAGATGCCCACCTTCCCAAGGAACACAGGACATTTCCATCACCCTGCTGAGACCTGAAAAGTCAGAGCAGTGCAAGAGACTAAACAACTTGTGCTTCAATGCCACCTACTAGAAAACAATAGAAAGACTTCATATCAATTTATTAGAGAAATGCCACTCACACAGACGCCTCAGTAGAAAAGGAATCCCATCAGAAATAACCAAGATAACAGAGCAGCTCAAAAACAAAATATCTCCAGAAAATAAACATAAAGACATAGAAATATGTAATTTAAGTAACAGAGAATTCAAGATTGCAGTTCTGAAAAAAAAATGAGTTATAAGAAAATATAGATATGAAGTTTAATAAATTAAAAAATAAAATCCATGAACAAAATGAGTACTTTACTAAAAAAGATTGAAACTTTAAAAAAGAACTATAAAAACTTCTCTAACTTGGCAAAGGAAATAAGATAAGTCCAGGAATTACAGATGGCCCCAAACAAGATGAAACCAAAGAGGCCCACATGAAGACACATTATAATCAAAATGCAACAGGTAAAAAACAAAGAGAATCTTAAAAGCAGCAAGAGTAAAGCTATTATTTACCTAAAAGGGATTTAACTGATTTTTCAACAGAGAAGCTTTGCGAGCCAGAAGGGGAGTGGCATGAAATATTTAAAATGATGAAAAGCTAGGACCAACAACAAAGATTACTCTACCCAGCCCAGCAAGGCTATCATTCAGAATCAAAGAACAGAGAAAGAACTCCCCTGACAAGAAAAAGCTAAAGGAGTTCATCACCACCAAGCCAGTTTATAAAAAATGTTAAAGGGTCTTCTTTCAGAAGAAGAAGAAAAAAAGATAAAAAATAGGAATAATAAAATGTCAATAAACATGTATCTTTAAATTACTTTAAATACAAATGGATTCAATCAAAATTGTATTTAAGTTACTTTAAATACAAATGCTTCAATCAAAAGACACGGGATGGCTGAATGGATAAGAAAAAAGAATCATACATATGCTGTCTACAAAACTCACTTCAGACTGAAAGACACAAAAAGGGATAAAACAAATATTTCATGAAAAAAAAAAGTTTGGGTAGCAATACTTATATTACACAAAAACAGACTTTAAAACAAAGGTATAACAAGACCCAAAGAAGGACCCAGTAATTCCACTTTGAGGTTATTTATCCAAAGAAACCCAAAACACTATGGAAAAGATATATGCATTTGTATTTTCACTGCAGCGTTATTTACAATAACCAAGATATGGAAGCAACCTAAATGCCCATACATGAATGAATAAAGAAGAACTGGTACATATACAATGGAATATGACCACTTCGTAAGTTATATGAAGATCTAATCACCAGGTTGTATACCTGAAAGTAATAAAACATTGCATGTCAACTGTAATTTTTAAAAATTTAAAAAATAATAATAAAAATCAGAGGTCCAAAAATTATAAAATATTCTCTTCAATAAAGTATAATTAATATCAAAATAGATATGAACTTATGGCATGAACTTTCCTAAAACATTTATAGTAAGGTTACTAAATATTCATTAAGTGACTTACCTCTTCTTTTCCTAATGTTACCAGGACCTCTTCACTTAGTGGAAGTACTATAAAAAAAATTAACATATGCTTAGTTAACTCTCAAAAAAATCAAGAATATGACTTTGTGGTTTCTCAGATACCCCTTTTCCTTTCGATTTAAAGTTAGAGAACTTTTTATGAAATATGTAAATTTATGAAATCATTCTTATTTAGCAGCTTTACATATATATTATTTTATTTTATTTTTTTTTTTTTTTAATATATTTTATTGATTTTTTACAGAGAGGAAGGGAGAAGGACAGAAAGTCAGAAACATCGATGAGAGAGACATCGATCAGCCGCTTCCTGCACACACCCCTCTGGGGATGTGCCCGCAACCAGGATACATGCCCCCGACCAGAATCGAACCTGGAACCCTTCAGTCCACAGGCCGACGCTCTATTCACTGAGCCAAACCAGTTTCGGCTACATATATATTATTTTAGACAAATATGCTATTATGCATTTTGTTTTTAGTGGCTTTTTCTTTTCTTGTTTTGTTTTCCCAATCATTAAAGTTCAAAATTAATAACCTCTAGTGCATTCCTTCTGTGCATAGGATTTTATTCATGTATACATATACACATTTATCTTACATATACATGCAAAAATTAATTTTGTCAATGCTGCTTTTTTAAGAATGGGACCATACCATACACATTATTCTTATCTTTTTAAAAACATATATATTTATTGATTTCAGAGAGGAAGGGAGAGCCAGAGGGATAGAAATATCAATGATGAGAGAGAATCATTAATGTGCTGCCTCCTGCATGCCTCCCACCAGGGATCCAATCCACAACCCAGGCATGTGTCCTGACTGGGAATCAAACTGTAATCTTCTGGTTCATAAGTCCATGCTCAACTACTGAGCTACACCGGCTGGGCTAGTGATCATTAATTTGCTATTACTTTGTTCACAAAAATATAAACCTAAAAATAAGAATCTTACTTTCAGGAGTTTCTTTCTGCCATTGATTGAGTTCAGCAGTTAAACATTTCACTTGCATAATTAATAATGACAGCTATAAAAAAAAAGAACAAGAGAATAAAACAAAATCATTCTTATAGAATATTCATAGCTATTCATAATGAATGTGTAGAGATTCTTTATACATTAATAAAAGGTCTTAACATAAATGACTAACATAACAGCTACCTAAACTATAAAAAATTATCACTTCAAACAGAATTCTGCTTTAAACCACATTTACAGCTCATAAATTGCCAGTTATATTAGTGATAGTATATTAAAAAATGATCAATTCTACTTCACCAATCTAAAACAAAAGAACCTAACTACATTAAGTTTATTCCCTAAATTAATATATTTTTTTTAAAAGGATGCTATTTCTTGCCAACATTTTTAAGACAAGTTTGCACTAAAATGCTCTTTTTCCTCTCTATGTGCTTTTAGGAAAATACAAATGATAGTTTATATACTAATATTTAAATTGAATTGTTTTTAGCTGAGTAATAAAAAATAACTTCAAATGCATACATAGAGACAATTATAAAATGAGACTGGTTCCACAAGTCACATATAAAACACAGTTTTACTGCACAATAGTTTGTAAATTAGCCAAAGACAAATTTAGGATGAATATGTTTCTGTTACTATGAGGCTCCAATTATTGTAATTTTGGTAATTACAAATCTATGTGGTAAATATTTTGCCTGATGAGACCACAAAATTAAAGTCCATGTGTGGTTAAAGCTAAATTTCAGCACTAATAATATAATTCTTATTAGTAGCCAAACATAAAAAAATTTATATTTCAAAAATGCAGTAGCTATTATTTCAATATTTACACTAAAAAAAACACTAAAAGTACTATATTTTTAAACCAATTTTTATTATACAGAGCAGGTAGTTTCTGCTCTGTATTATAATATTGCCTGTTGAATAGTCACAGGTTAAAAAAAACACAAAACCTAGCCTCTTTGAAAAATTCATATTATTATATAAAAACGCATTTGCAGGTATTTAAATTATTTGCCAAAGGAGAGTTTAACATTAGTGTCTTATAGATAACTAAATAAGAATCTGGTAAAGTTTTTTATTAACTATAAAGTGATGTATAAATGTTAATTATTATTATTACTAGGAAGAGGTAACAAATTCTTAAAAAGCAGTATCTAAACTAGACAAAACTATCATAATGATAAAGAATTCATGTATTTTCCACCACATATTAGATTGAAATATATAAAATTATTGATATCATTTTTAACCTATTAAAAAAAACAGTAATTTCATACAGTTCAACCTTGTAATATATTGATGAAACATAACCTCCTACCTTGTCAAAGCCCAGCGAAGGCAAATAGTAAATTATTTCTAATCTATAATAATAAAAGCATAATATGCTAATTAGACTGATATTCTTCCGGATATCCTTCTGGACAATCTTCCGGACCAAGCAGCAGTAGCCGGGACCGAGGCAGAGGCAACTGCTGTGGTGGTGGGAACCAAGCCCCTTGCATGAATTTCATGCATTGGGCCTCTAGTCTCTTAATAAAATTAAACAACCTTTTCTTTTTTATATATATTTTATTGATCTCTACAGAGAGAAAGGGAGAGAGATAGAGAGCTAGAAACATCAATGAGAGAGAGACATCGATCAGCCGCCTCCCACACACCCACAATTGGGGATGTGCCTGCAACCAAGATAAACACCCTTGACCAGAATCAAACCTGGGACCCTTGAGTCTGCAGGCTGACGCTCTATCCACTGAGCCAAACTGGTTTTGGCAAAACAACTCTTTCTTAAAAAATATTACATATATAAAAGCAGTACTTCTAAAGTTACATAAACATAAAAATTTGAGAAATCCTGTCATTCTCTCATGTAAAATATCTAATACCTTGCTTTAGAAAATGAATTGAGTTTTAATTGAAGATTTTAAGTCTAATAGTACACAGAAAAGAGTTAACAAAGCAAGCCCTAAGAGTATCCCTAAAGGCCTGCTTACAAGGCTGGCATCTGGAAATTTGGATAGTGGTTCCCTGGTCTAAACTGTGCAAAGAACATGACTTCTGCTGAACACCTGCTTTCCTCCTGGGTATCAGGTATTTTGTTAACTGCTAGACAGATGATGCCTATGTCATTAGCCCCAACAAATAACCTTTGGCATCCAGTCTCTAATGAGGTTCCCTGGTAGACAACATTTCACAGTTGTCACAAATCGCTAGGGGAATTAAGCATGCCTTGTGTGGCTCCACTGGGACAGGACTCCTGAAAGCTTGGGCCTGGTTTCCTCTGGACATAAGCCCATGATCCTTTTCTCTTTCCTGATTTTACTCTGTATCCTTTCATAGTAATAAATCTCAGCCATTAGGTTCACTATTTACTGAGTTCTGTGAGTCCTCTTACAGAATCATCAAACCCAAGAGTAATTTTGGAGACCCTCAACATGATAGGAAAAGACATTGATACTGATGACTTACAACTGCTTAAGTAACACCCTCAAAGCCAATGTTTGGCTCACTGTTTGAAAATCATTGAGGAAATGTACCTACTGATTCTGACTTAGTAGGTCTCAATTTCTACACTTTAAGAACCACATTTCCCAAGGAAAACAAATGTTAGTTTATATACTAATGCTCTTCCAAATATATCATGCAGTTTTACCCTGTACAACAAAGCTCTATATTTATTGATGGCTTCTTTATCACCAATTTTTAGATTAAAGATCAGATATGACATGTAATTTTAAGGTTTTTTTTTAAATATATTTTTTATTGATTTCAGAAAGGAAAGGAGAGATAGGAACATCAATGATGAGAGAGAATCATTGATCAGCTGCCTCCTGCAGGTCCCCTACTGGGGATTGAGCCTGAAACCCCTTCATATGCCCTGACTGGTAATCGAACTCTGACCTCCTGGTTCATAGGTCGATGCTCAACCACTAAGCCACACTGGCAGGCATGACGTACTTTTAAAGTGACAAATTAGTTTTCCTTCTTTCTCTCTCTCATTCTCATTTTTTATTATGCCCATAGATTATCATTTTTTTTCTTATTGTTATAATGAATTTAAGCCATTATGTCTTTTGATCTCAAGTGATGCTAGCTGGATTGCCTTCAATAATCTTTGGGTATGCTCCCACCAGTATTAGAGAACTTTCATTGGATTCATTTGCATATTTGTCTTTGTTCTTAGAATTTTTACTACTAAAATATTTTTAACTCTTTTTAAAAATATGTTTTTATTAATTTTAGAGAGAGAAAATGAAGAGGGAGGGAAACATTGATCAGCATGCCCCCTACTAGGGATTAAGCCTGCAAATTGAGCATGTGTCCTGACTGGGAATCAAACCAGTGACCTTTTAGTGTATGGGATGGGATGAAGCTCAATCAACTGAGCCACAGTAGCCAGGGCACATTTTTAATTTTTATATGATCAAATATATCTAAGTGTAATAATAATAAAAATGTAATACGCTAATTAGACTGAACAGCCAAATGACTTTCTAGGCTTCATTCCGGACGTCCTTCTGGATGACATTCTGGACAAAGTGAGGTGGTAGGGGCTGAAGTAGAGGCGGTTAGGGGTGATCAGGCTGACAGGCAGAGTGGTTAGGGACAATGAGGCAGTTAGGGGCGATCAGACGGGCAAGCAAGCGGTTATGGGTGATCATGCAGGCAAGTGAGCTATTAGGGGCGATCAGGCAGGCAGGTGAGAGTTGGTGGTGATCAGACAGGCAGGTGAGCAATTAGGGGCAATCAGGCAGGCAGGTGAGTAGTTAGGGGCAATCAGGCAAGCAGGCAGGTGAGTGGTTAGGGGCAATCAGGCAGGTATATGAGTGTTTAAGGGCAATGAGGCAGGCAGGCAAAGTGGTTAGGGACGATAAAGCAGACAGGTATATGAGTGGTTAAGAGCCAGCAATCCCAGATTGCAAGAGGGTATAGGCCAGGCTGAGGGGAATTTCGTACACTGGGCCTCTAGTATATATTATTGATTTTAGAGATGAAAGAGTGATAGAAACATCAATGATGAGAATCATTGATCAGCTGCCTACTGCATGCCCCCTACTAGAGATTAAGTCCACAACCCGGGATATGCCCTTGACAGGAATCAAACTGGGACCCTTCAGTCCACAGGTCTACACTCTATCCACTGAGCCAAACTGTCTAGGGCTAAGTGTTCTTTTATAATGTCTAGATTTTTATTAATAGCCAAATTTCCCATGTCATTAGGTTGCACAGTCTACTTGCTTTTCTTGTAATAAAGTATTACTGTACCGGTATCATTCTTTATCTAATTTATCCCTTTCCCATACATTGGAACTCTAATCTTTGTTATTTTAAATTCTTAATCTGTTGTACAGACCCTATGGTATATTCCTAAACCAATTCGTCTCTGGTTATTAAAATGGATATCTTAATCCTCTTTTAAGCCTTGATAAAATCAGTTACAATTCCACACAGACAGTAAAATACCTGTGGCTATTGTACCTAACACAAAGTAGAAAAGTCTTTGTTCTAACGAAGTACCATGATAGCAGTCAAGGGGCAATTGACTCAACAGTTATATGTATGAGTAGCTGTGGAAAGATAAAAAAAGAAAATATTCTTATCCTATAAAATAAAGAGCTAATATGCAAATGATAGGCCCTGGCGCCAGAGGACCTGAGGACCTGAGGCCACACCCCCTACCCGGAAGGTCTTGATGGGGAACCTGAGGCTGTTTCCCCCACTCTGTGGGCTTGATGGGGGTGGAGACGGCTGAGTCTGGGTATTACGTGATTTCAAGGCTTACGCAGTTGGGCAGGGACCTGACTCTGGGCCCCACGACGCCGGAGGGAGATTTTCATATACATTTTACTAATTTTCTTTCATCTCTGACACTTCTATTATAGAGAAAGGGTAAATAGCAATATTAAAATATTTCCTATAATTAATTCCCTTTTAATATGCATGAATTGTGCACTGCGCCACTAGTTTATTTATAATAGCTCACTCAAGGTAGTTTTTAAAATACTGCTCTTAAATCAGAAAGAGTAGAGAATTATCCAAATGATTAAGCATACAGGTATTAACAAAACTATTATACTTGACAGGTAAACTTCTTATCCAAAACAATGAATTCCAAAGAAAAGAAGGTTTCATACCTGTGCATTTGAATCAGTGAGTGTCTCGGTTCCAATAAGTGATAATTTATTCTGATACTTGATTTAAAAAGTAAAAAAACAAAACAAAAACAAGTCACACTATAATCCAAAATCTCCTTTCCCTCCCCTTTTACACCAAATGTCATACATATTCTTTTAAAACAATACACAATACCTGATGTAAGACAACAAATTGGTTTCAATTCCTCACTTTCTAAGCAAGAGGATAAGGAAGGCAGCCAAATTGGTCCCAAGATGAATATATTAAAAGTAAAATGTATACTAGACTCTATTCAGAATTTTAAAAATTATATATGGGAAATAAGGAAATAAGAATGAAAGCAAAATCTAGGGTGAGTTAGAAGCTAGATAATGGAAAAATGGGGAACAACAGGGAAATCACTATAGGAAAACAAAAGAGGTTAAGAAGACAGTTATGATTATAAGAACATAAAGCTTTTAAGAGACATTTTTATCTGTGCCATTATAAAAAATCCACAACTGTTAATAGCAATTATATCTGAACAAAATTATGATTAATTTAAATTTCATTTGTGGTTATTTCTATTTTTAATATCTTTTTTTAAAATGTATTTTTATTGATTTCAGAGAGGAAGAAAGAAGGAGAGATGAAACATCAATGATGAGAGAGAATCATTGATTGGCTGCCTGCTGCCCATCACCTACTGGGGATCAAGCCTGCAATCCAGGCATGTGCCCTTTATTGGAATCAAACCTAGGACCTTTCAGTCTGCAGGCCAACGCTCTATCCACTGAGCCAAACCAGCTAGGGCAACAATATCTTTTTAAAAAAATAAGAGTTTAGTTGAGCCAAATAATGACATAGGCCATGGAACAAAAATCTCAAACGCTCTAGGGAATAACAGTTTTGTAGCTTCTTTTATGCATTTGAAATTAAGGATGGAATGTACATGGAGGTAGGAGAAAGTAAGGTGGGTACTGGATTACAGGATAGTTAACAAAATTATGTGCTCTCTTTTTTAAATTTCCAACTGAAAATTTACTGGGAAGAATAGAATGTGAAAAAAATGACTGTGGTCTGCATCATCTACCATGATACGCTGTCATATGCTATTGCAAGTAGAACAAATTTTTACCAAAATACTGTGGTATGCCAAAAGTGACTCTATCTCATAAACAAAAAATACATGCAATTCAAAAATAACATTTTCCAAACTAACTCATACTTTTACTCAAACTCCAGAATTGGGTGTCCTCTAATTTCTATATTCTCTATCTCAGGAAATAACTCCACTAATTACCCAATGGCCCAAGCCAGGAACCTGAAACTATCCGTAACTTCCCCGTTTCACAACAATTAATCTCCCAAGTCCTTTTGGTCCTACCCCCTTAACATCCCTTGAATCCATTCTTCTGTTTGCAATGACAGGATTTAGCCCTTCAGTACTTCTTACCGGAACTACTACTACAGCCTCCTAAATTCTCTTTCTACCTGTAGTCTCACTTTTCTTCAAAACCACCAGAGTAATTTTCTCAAACTATGTATCTCATCATGTCACTTCATATTCATAACTCTTTAATGGCTCCCCACAGTATACACTCAACAAAACTGGTCATGTTCTTGCCCCTAATTACCTCTCCAGTCTCACTTCACAAGTCCTCTTTTCCTAATTTACATAAATCATAATATTCCACATGGAGTTCTCTACCAGTAATTCTTCCAACCTTTATATATTTCGTTCCTTCTACTTTGTATACCTCTCCCAGTTTCACAGGCTCACTCCTATTAATCCTTTAGAAATGAATTCAGTCATTACCTCTTTTAGGGCACTATCCTTGACCCCTTCAGTCTAGGTTGAGGACTCCTCCTAAGTATAACCTTTGTATTTCTACTACAATACTTCTAATATAATCTCCATTAGATTATAATCTCCTTGAGGATAGAAATTGCTGTAATTTTTTTCTCTTCCTATAGTTCATCCAATATAAACTTCACTGAATGTTATAGGTCTAAAACTTATATAAATATTTATCATATAATAATATGACTTTCAGGAATCAGCAGAATTATCTCTTTCTCAAGTTTATTATTGAAGGAGAATTAAATCTTCTAATAATTAATTGATATACCACTTTAATCTCTTGATACTTACTTCTTCCAGATCTTTCCACAATTCTTCACATTTTTTAATAAGTTCTTCCTTAGCAGCTGTAATATCTTCATCTGTAGTACTATCTGGATCTAGATCTTGGGTACTCATTGATATCACCTTGTGATTTCCTTAGCCTTTTAAGAAAACCTAAAGTAAAAAATATTTGTTGAACACGTATTACTTGCCAGATACTCAACTAGGAGCTAAAGGTGTAACAGTGAACAAAATAGATATAAATCCTTTCTATGATGGTGCCTACATTCTAGCTAAGAAAAACAAAAATAAGCCTAAAAATGTTAAAAATCATACTATAATACATAAAATGATTTATAAGTGCTACAAAGAAAAGCAAAGCAAAGAAGAAATACGACGAGTATTGGGAAAGGGCCAGTGTAATTTTATATAAGGAGGCCATATGAAGTTACTGAAAAGTTGAGAACTGAGCAAAAACAGAAAGGAAATGATTGAGACCTGGTGATATATGATATAGCATATAAATATCTGGTGATATTTAGGGAATGATGATCCAGGTGAGGTACCTGGAAGTACAAAGGCCTTGGGCGATAAAATAGCCACTGTGACTAGAGTCGAAGATGTGAGAGAGAGAACACAAGATGAGGTCAGAGAGATGATAACATATCGTGCCTGTTTTAGGCCATTTTAAGGTCTTTGGCTGAGAAAGTAAG
Organism: Lasiurus borealis; assembly: GCA_004026805.1. Classification (NCBI taxonomy): domain Eukaryota; kingdom Metazoa; phylum Chordata; class Mammalia; order Chiroptera; family Vespertilionidae; genus Lasiurus; species Lasiurus borealis. The sequence continues at coordinate 2,907 of PVJN01021434.1, read as the reverse complement.
TGATTAAGGAGAAATAACATGATTTAAGTCACGTTTTAACAGTATAACTCTGGTTAATTACAGGCAAGTAAGGACAGAAGCAGGAAAGCCTATTAGGAAGCTATTGCAATAATCCAAGCAAGATGTGGATCAGGATTAATATTGAGGCCATACCAAATGTCTACTTCTGAATATATTTTTAAGATAGAGCCAATAGGATTTCCTAACAGTTTACATATACTAGTAGTGTCAAATAAAGAGAGGAGTCAATTATTACTAAAAAGGTTTAGACCGGTGCTATTGGAAAGATGGAGCTGCCAATTTCTGAGATGCAGAAGATGGTAGAAGAAACAAATTCAGCAAGATTAAGAATTCAGTTTTGGCCTGGCCAGCATGGCTCAATGGTTGAGCATCAACCTATCAACCAGGTCACTGCTCAATTCCCAGTCAAGACATATGCCCAAACTGCAGCTCGATCCCCAGTGAAGGGCGTGCAGGAGACAGCCGATCAATGATTCCCTCTCATCACTGATCTTCCTATCTCTCTCTCTCTCCCTGCCTGAAGTCAATAAAAGTATGTATATTTTTTTTAAAACTGTGTATACATTTTTTGGGACATCCTATATTTGCACAAGTCTACATGGTTATGCTTACTGCAGCATGATTTATAAAAAAATTTATAAGTGTAACTCAACAGATTGTCTATGTTTAAAACCTAGCTCCAATACTTACAAGCTGTGTGACCTTGGGCAGGACACTTAAACTGCCTGTGCATCAGTTTCCTTATCTTTAAAATGAAGATAATATCACTTATACCCTAGGGTTGTTGTTACAATTAAATGTCTTAATATATGTAAAGCTCTTAAAACTGTACCTAGCATATAAAGAGGTATATCAGTATCAGTTATCAACATTACTATTAGTAATCTGAGTATCAATTAGTAGAAAACTGGTTAAATAACTTATGCCCTATCCAAAAATGTTTTTACTAAATATCTTCGTTGCTATACACAAAAGACATAGTTAAGTTCACAAAACCATAGTCATTAACAATCTTAGGATATTTTTAAGCAAAAAGTAAAAAAAAAAAAGTGTTTTAAATATGCCTTAACTTAGAGGTGCAAATTGATCTTTTCCCACTTTGTAGACTACTAAGCAATAAAATATATTATCAGTATGCAAAAGCAATGTGAAACTGTGTGTGCTTAAGCCTGTGGATAGATAGATATTAAACAAATTAGCTGGATTGGCAGCTCAATGTAGTATTAGAATACAATGAGGTATATAAGAACAATAAATAAAAACAACTAAAGGTTTAACTTTACTCCTTTCCTACATTCTGTATCTTTAAATCTATCTTTCTGGAAATACTTCCAACATCCTCAGTACCCCAATTCTGACTTATTTATTGACAAACAATATTGCTTATTTGGGGATACCATCCTATACAAACCTAAAACATAATTCTAATACCAAATTTAAAAAATTCATACTAATATTAGAAAAAGTCTAATATACATGAAATACAGAAATTACCCATACAATTCTAAACTGTAATCGTTTGTTTACCCAACAGATATGCCCTTAATGTGGCAATAGCTCTGTAGATGAAAAAGTCTCTGTCTTTATGGAGTTTCCATTTTTGCTGAGGAGAGACAATATAAACAAATGGATAGGATTTCAGATAGTGAGAAGTGCTATGATTAGGTAACTTACACAATACAGATTGCAAATGCTTTCAGAAGGCAGGAGAGAGAAGAACAGAGAAATCTACCTGGAAAAATAAAGAGCTTAGTACGGTGCTGGGTACACAGTACTAGCTCCCTACCTTTGTCATTATCAGTCTTATCCTCATTATTTTTGCCATGGGTCTAACAGATGAGAAGCAGTAAAGGTGAAAGCTAGATTTGGTATGGAGATGCTTTCAAGGCATAAGACTGGAAGGCAAAGGTGAACATGGCAAATTTGTGAGAGATACACACACACAAAAGTAACCTGATTAGAGCAGAAGGCAGGGAATAAATGAGACTAGCTAGGGTCGAATAGGCCAAATGAAGGGAATCTTTAACCTTAAAAGCAAACCAAACAAAAACCCTCAGGAAGAACGTAGTACCGGCAGTTCCTTTCCTGTATCTGGGGTCCACATCAAAGCAAAAGAAAAGAAGAGATCCATCTAGTTTGAAATGCAGTGTAGTTAGCCAGGAGGCTGTTCAGTAGGTTTTGGAAAGCAGTGATTTAGGGAGGTCATTTGACAAGTTGTACTTAATGGATTAAAAAAAAAAACACACACACAAAGGACTAAGATGGTAAATGTCATGTTAGGTGTTTGTCTATAATCACGGGATGTTTTTCTTTTCTTTTTTTTAATGACGAGAGCTGAAGTCCAGAAGACCACTAAGAGATGGAAGCCTAGACCAGGGTGAAGGCAGAAGGGAGAGCAGTCCCGCCAGGGGCCACTCAGGCAGGGCTGGGTTTCTTCCCCAGAAAACAGTAGCAAGTGCTCACCACCTCCTTCCGAGCGAGTCTGGGAGACTCAAGCAGCTCTGGGGAGAAGGCCTGTTTGCAGCCCTTAAAGGAGCCCAGGCCGCCAGTTCCTTCAACTCCCCCCCGCCCCGTCCTTCTCCCTTCACCCGCGGGGTTTCAGAGCCGCAGAGCGGGGCTCCAGGCCCCGCGGGGCTGGCCGGTTTCCGGAAGACGAGGGTCCCACTCTCCCGGGCCGCAGCCAGCCAGCCAGCCCCGGCGGGCGCGGTCTCCCCGGCCCCATTTCTCACCTCTAAAGCCCCCAGACCTGCAGCCGCCGCCGCCGCCGCCGCCTCCAGCTGTCAACAAACCTGCGCCGCGGATCCGCGCGCGCTGCTCGCCGATTGGACGCGTCCCAGCCAATCCCGAGCCTCCCTCGGCCGCTGACGCGCCGGCTGCGCTGCCCGG